>JAUTXW010003121.1:0-105000 GCA_030620095.1 Kuschelorhynchus macadamiae | reverse complement strand
CAACAGTCAGAACTTCTGGGTTCCCGTCTTAAGGAATGGAACCTATTGGCCAAAGAAACACAAATTACGAATTTCAAAAAAAGAAATGCTATGTCTGCTGAATTCTACGGTATGGAAAATTCGTTGTGCGCGTGCACTGATATAGACAGTTTAATGCAGGAACTTGATATTGAACATTCTCCTGTGAGTGGCACTTATTAATAGACTCATCTAAATATAGCTTAAAAACTTTGTTATTGCATAATGGAAATTTAAAACCCTCTATACCAGTTGCCCATTTAGTTGCAATGAAAGAAAATTATGAAAATATGCGCACGATTTTGGATAAAATAAACTACAATAGGTATAAATGGCAGATATGGTGGGGACTTGAAAGTTATAGCGATTTTAGTGGGACTTCAGGGGGGATTTACAAAATATTGCTGTTTTCTTTGTTTATAGGACAGTCTTGCAATAAATCAGCATTATGTAACAAAAATTTGGCCAAAAGGAAGCAAATTGAACCGGGATCTCAAAATTTTAAATTTATACCTCTTGTCGATCCCAAAAATGTCCTTTTGCCTCCTCTTCACATTAAACTTGGGCTGATGAAAAACTTTGAATAAAGATGGTGTTGGATTTAAATGCCTAAGACAAGTCTTTCCCTAGTTAATTAAAATTAAAGGAAGGCATTTTTATTGGGGCACAAATCAGAAAATTGCTGGACGATATCAATTTTACGGAAAAACTTACCAGGCAGGAACTCAGAGCATTGAATTAATTTGTTAATGTAGTAAGAGGATTTTTAGGTAATAATATGGATGAAAATTATGAACAGTTAGTTAATGAACTCTTGGATGCCTATAAAGCGCTTGGTGCCAGAATGCCATTAAAAATTCACTTCCTCCATTCCCATCTGTAATTTTTTCCTAAAAATTTGGGAGCTGTTAGTGACAAGCAGGGTGAAAGGTTTCACTAAGATATCAGAACAATGGAAATTCGGTACCAAAGACGATGGGATCCAGCCATGATGGGTGACTACTGTTGGTTTTTGAAGAGAGAAGATAGGACACCTCATAAATGGAAAAAATAAAGTTTAATTAGCGTTTTAAGTTAATATTTTTCTCGTTTGCTTTTCTCTTAGATGTATGGTATGTTTAATAGGCGAAAACTGTAAACATAGTCAATAAACAGGGTTAAGAATTTTCTGAAATCATTTTTTCTATAGATATTAAGTATCGTAACATTCGATATGGTTCTACAACTCTAATAAGAAAACCCTACGCCATACAACTTTCTATTTGTCATTTTCGTATTTGGATAGGTCCATTCTATTAGATTATGCTATTCTGATTTGTGTTACATTTGTGTTACAACAAAAAATTTTTTTTTGTCAACCAGTGTAATATGTGGATAGGTCGAAATGCTCCAGAACCTATAAAATGTCCTCCGATGTCACCAGACCTAAACCCCCTTGATTTTTATTTTTGGGGCCACATGAAAACATTAGTGTATAATAGGGTTGAAATTGAAAATGAAGATGACCTTAGAAACCGTGTTTTTGCTACAGCGGAACAAATTAGACGAAGACCTTGAATCTGTTAAAGAAACTTGGCGTCGCTGTATTCGTGCGGGATTAAATAATGGCGGTAGCCATTTCTGACATTTTAAGTTTTAAAATACTTTTTTTAGTATGTGAATTACCTACCCAGTGCTACAAATTAATATGCTTGGTAAGTTAATATTCTTTATTAATTTTTGGATTGATGTCCAAGCAAATAGCAATGTTGCCATGTTATCTTGCCATTACTTGAAACCTTCTCCAAAATTAAACATTAAACAATTAAATATCTCGAAAACCCTTTCGAATTTAGCTATGAGTTATAAGAATATTTTGTTTAAAATCGTTCGTACTATCCTATGTTAAAATATTTGTAGTCGAACAAACCCCTAACACCCTGTGTCCCCTTTGAAAACACCTAACTTTTGGATATTCAAAATACATACACTGGATTCTACCTAAAAAACTACCCTACAATCACTTTTTATTTATCTGAATATTTTAATTGCGGTATCATTCATTTCACAAAAAAATAGCATAATGATGTGAAAAGTGCAACCCTGTATCTTTCCAAATAACCGACGTACCCCATAAAATCATTTAAATCATTCCTGAACAGCATACATTTTCTAGAGGGCGCTCAACGGCAACCAACTTAGGCGTATACCAAAACTTCTTAGTTTCCTCGGTAGAGGCTAGCAAACAAGTGGATACTATCTACACAGACCTGTCTAAAGCTTTCGATAGTGTATGTCATCCACTTCTTATTAAAAAGCTGGACAGTACCTTAAATTCCTTAAATCATACTTGTCCGTGTAACAATTTGGGCTCTGCATCCTGTAAAATAAACGTACTTTCTGGCGCCCCTCAAGGATCCCATACCGGACCTGTGCTATTTTTATTGTTTATCAATGATGTCCTCTCATGTTTTCAAACATCCCAGTGGATTTAAATAATTTTATTATATAAAAATTAATATTTCCAAATGTAAGGGTATTCTTCTGTAAGTGTGTTAATCCAATAATGTCATCTTATATTGTAAATAATGTAGATAGAGTAAATTCATTTAATGACCTAGGTGTAATTTTTGATGACTTTTAGGTTATTGGATTTTATTAAGGCGCTTCCTTGTCTTTATAACTGCTTGGTCCGCAGTATTTAAAGTATTAAAGTTATTGTGCGTTAAAAATGTTAGTTTTTTTAAATATTTATTGTGACTCATGCAATACCATTTGGAGTGTATCACTCTGTAGTGTATTGATAAATAAATAAACAAAATAAATAAATAAAAAGAAATCTGGACACCCTGTATACTGAAGAAACAAATTTTTGAAATGTATGGCGTATGTTTCGAACTAGTAAATCGGCATAAAGGCAGATGAGGTTCATTAAAGTTGTAACTAAGAACAAACGAGACACGGATAAAAAGTGACACTTGAAACGCACGTTTACACTGATTAGGTTTAGGTATCTCTGAAAATTTATTGCTCTGATTAAAGTATAATTTTACCATCCTGAGTACGCGCTTAAGTGGCTGTTTTTACCTAGATGTCAGTTTTGATTTATCTCTCGAGGTCAATTCCTAACTTCTACAGGTAGTTATTTAATTTATTTATGGAAATTTTGTAATATTTGTAAAACAAGATATACAGGAAACTAAAGAACATACTATATTACTACGAAGAGCTCGTGATGTTAATGACATGATCCTCTGTTTAATAGATGTGATAAAACGTTTTGATTAATATTCCGCTTTAAAAATAATTTGTGTAACTGATTTGGACAACCCAAATGACCCTTTTCAGCTTGATATTCTTTTTCCAACAGTATGATATTAATAATATTTTTAATATGTAGAATAAAATATTGTTTTTAAGTTTTTATAATCTTTGTTTATAGAAATAATAACAAACATCCTTTTAAATCCATGTCCTTTTGCCCTTCTCCTTTCTCATAAATAGAGTTTTTATTACCCTATTCTTTATTTTGTTTTAAACGTATTAATATTTGCTGTTACGACATACTGTTAAGAATAAGAATATTAATAAAATGGCGACATTTACTCCAACGAGAAGTGGCTCTAATACAAGGGTCTTCAACCTTTTTTAATGCAAAGGTCAAAAATCGATTTTAAACGTCCGAAGAGCCACAATGGTCACTTTACTACTATATCAATAAAATAAAAAACATATAATTTCAAAGTGTAGTAAGCTTTATTGGTCAGAAAGTTCAATCAATCAATGCGATTTTTGACAAGTGTGTCGATATTTGGTTTTATTTTTGTAGTTGCAACCCGCAAGCTTAAAGTCTCATGCCTACTTTTTTCCTGATGATATGGTGAACGTAATATATATATTGGCTCCGGCGCTCACCTAAATAATTGAAAATAGCGCCATTCCGCCATTTTTTAAAAATATGTTTGCTATGGAACCACTCCAGTATCATCCTGAATATTTTCTGAGAATTGCATCTAAATTTGTCAAATCACCGCGGAGTAATCGATGTACACAATAAAAAACATACATAGGGTCAAACTGATATCCTCCTCTTTTTTGAAGTCGGTTAAAAATAATGTTTCTTGATAATATCTGATACGTCAAGCTAAAATTATGATGATATTTTACGTGCTTTATGGTAATAATGAATTGTTAGTACTATTATGTCAGTTTAAATATATTTTAGATAACATACAGGGTTATTCACGCAACCCGTTCATTAAAAGTTTTTGATGATGCCATTTAGATAAAAATTTCAAACTTTGGATTTAGGTAAGGTCAAGGGGTACTTCTTTTTTGAAATATTTTCAACTTCCTGTCACTTCCGGTTTAACCGGAAGTTGGTATCAACTTGCTTATTTTAAATGGAACACCCTGTATTTTACGATATTTTTGGATTCTACGGAGAATTTTAATTTTATGTAGCATGTCCTATACCTAGGTTCAAGCGTTCTTGAGATATTTGACCTTGAACCAAAAATGAGCCTTCGGGGCACCAAATTTTAAAATCTCATATTTTTGTAAGTTTTGAAGATATAATCTTCATATTTTGCAGACAATCGGTAAATAATCTTAGGTTTCTATTTTTTTTATTGAATTTGTCTATTTTTATACAGGGTGTCCTAAATTCAGCGGCAAACATTCACATTTTCAAAGCCGCTAAAGTCCGTTTTTTTAAATGGGACACCCTACAACTTTATGCACTATCAAATGTAGAATTTAATTTTCTATCGAACTGTATTAAGGTTCCCTATACCTATTCGTAACCATTTTCGAAATAATCAGGTTTTTATTAAACTATCATATGTATTTGCTAAATGCTTACACCTTCCCGTAGTAAGCAATGGAAAAACAATTATTGTGCTTTTCTATTCAACATGACAGCTGATTTGAAACTTTTAAATTAAAATAAAATAACACTCCAAAGCTGATATTCTCAATTTATTTTATAGTCGCGGAGAATGTTACAAAATATTGGAGAGAACGTGCCATGTTTTTAATGAAAAACATCCTCATGTATCGCCAATGAACAAGAGAAAATTGAAGAGGATTGAAAAGAAATTTTTTGGTTACGGAAAAGTTATAAAAAATGTAATAAATTGTTTACATTATTTTGAACCATATCTACTAAGTTCGAGACTGTTCTAAACTTGTTTTAGTGAACTTAAAAATTATAGCAATCTAACAATCAACAATAAATAAATAAAATAGTAAAATTGAATTATAACAAACGTTCTATATGCTGTCCGTTCGATTGAAGACGCATTTCAATTCTTCTTTGTACAGTTGCTGTGGCCCGTTGAATTTGTCCGTTTTCTAATTCGGCAAAATCTGTTTGTATCCTGTCCAGTAAATCTTGTTCGTTATTTACTGGGGAAGCATAGACTTTACCTTTGATAAATCCCCATAAATAAAAGTCTAAGGGTGTTAAATCAGGCGATCGCGGGGGCCATCTCCAATGGCCATTGGGACCAATCCAGCGATCTTCAATAATTGGAGATAAACTGCAGCGGAATTATGTGCTGGTGCCCCATCTAATTGATACCAATAATTTTGCAGCTCACCAATAGGAATTTCTTCTATAAATTCAGAAACCGTCCCTCGTAGAATTTCCAAATACTTATCACTGTTTAAATCGTCTCCATAAATACAGTACCGCACCTGATCATTTAATACTTTACCGAAAACATTGAAGCTAAACCTCTCTTGAGAACGCGTTTCGCGTAAAGCGTGCGGATTTTCTGCTGCCCAGACGGTATTGAACTTTACGGGTTTGCGTGGAAATAAGCTAATGTGTTTATTACATTATCCTCGGCATTTGTCACTGGTTTCGGAACATTTTTTGTAACTTTAACCTTGCCAAAACGCAAAAAGTTCGTTTCAATCCTCTTGAATTTTGACTTGTTCATTGGCGGCAAATCAGGGTGGCGTTCATTAAACACACGACACGTTCTCTCCAAAATTTTATAACATTCTCCATGAATATAAAATAGATTGAGAATATCAGCGTTTGAGTATTCTTCCATTTCGATGTGTGTTGTGATGTTTCAAGTGTTTTTCCATGGCTCACCATTGGAACATGTAAACATTTAAGCAAATACATACGATATTTTTATAAAACCCAATTATTTCGAAAATGGTTACGAATAGGTATAGGGAACCTTAATACAGTTCGATAGAAAATGAAATTCTACATTTGATAGTGCATAAAGTTATAGTGTTAAAAAAACGGACTTTAGTGGCTTTGAAAATGTGAATGTTTGCCGCTGAATTTAGGACACCATGTATAAAAATAGACAAATTCAATAAAAAAAATAGAAACCTAAGATTATTTACCGATCGTCTGCAAAATATGAAAATTATATCTTCAAAACTTACAAAAATATGAGATTTCAAAATTTGGTACCCCGAAGGCTCATTTTCGGTTCAAGGTCAAATATCTTAAGAACGCTTGAATCTAGGTATAGGACATGCACATAAAGTAGCATTAAAATTATCCGTAGAATCCAAAAATATCATAAAATACAGGGTGTTCCATTTAAAATAAGCAAGTTGATACCAACTTCCGGTTAAACCGGAAGTGACAGGAAGTTAAAAATATTTCAAAAAAGAAGTACCCCTTGACCCTACCTTAATTCCAAAATTTGAAATTTTTATCTAAATGGCATCATCAAAAACTTTTAATGAACGGGTTGCGTGAATAACCCTGTATATAAACATAAAATATGTTAAAAATCAAACAGGCCTTATCCTGAAAACTTATTTAGAATAAATTAAATTTTTGCTAGTTTTTACTGTTAAATTAAATATTCGGTGTGTTTCAGACTTTTGTTACAGTCTGTATTTGTATATACAGGGTAAGTCTTTCAAGCGAGTTCCCCCCTTTATTTCTGTGATAGCTGAGAATAGAAAAAAAACTTTATATAAAATATTTTTAATATTCAGCGGACTTTATTTTGTTACGAGCGTTCACTATACAGAGAGGTTCAAAAAAGTTGGACGTGGTCAAACTTTGCATTTTTAAATGTAATTTCAGTTTTGAATTCAGCTTGCAATTCTGGATGTTTTTTGCATAACATACTATCATCGTAAATTTAATAGTTTTCGCCAAAATGATATTTGAAAAAAAAATTGTTATCAAAATTGCACCAGTTAATATCTATTTGCAACTAATCCTGGTTTTCATATCTTCGATGGTAGTTGGTGGAATTACATAAACTTGTTCTTTGATATATCCCCAAAGAAAAAAATCACATGGAGTAAGATCAGGTGACCTTTCCGGCCAGTTTATACTCCCTCTTCTTCCTATCCATTTGTTTGGATAAGTTTGATCCAAATAACTACGAACAATGTGGGAATAATGAGGTGCCCCATCGTGACGGTACCACGTATCTTGTCGAACCTGTAAAGGGACCTCTTCCAAGTATGTACGCATATCGTTTCTTAAAAAATGTAAGTAGATTTCGACCGTTAAAAAGCCGTCAAAAAGATGTGGTCCAATAACCTGCGATCCTAAAATTCCGCCCCACACATTTAAAGACCAAACTGTTTGATTGTCTACAGCTCTCATCCAGTTAGGATTTGTAGTACTGTAACAGTGCATGATGTGTCTATTAACAGCTCCATTACTTTTAAAAGAAGGGTCGTCGGTGTATAAAATATTTCTCAAAAATTATTTATGTTGAATAACTCGCGTTTGGAGATCTCTACTAAAATTCACCTTATTTTGGAAATCATCCCCATGGAGTTCTTGGTTCAGTCACTTGTGATAAGGATGATACTTAAGTTTTATAATAGTTCTGGATACTGTGCTCTGCGAAATATTCAGATCATCTGCTGCTGAATAGGTAATTGTATTTAGATTATCCACTATACTCAAAATAAAAGTAGTTTCATGTTCCTCACTCATTATGAACTGTTTTTCTTTCTTGATTTTCAGCAAACATTACAGGTTGTTCTGAAACGATGCAATACTTTGTGAAATACCTGACGGCTGACATTATCCTATAATTAAAATCATATCAGTTAGTCCGTTAAAGGAAAATTGTTGGTTATTATTCATCTTTAATTTTAAAGGTAGAAAATAAACAACTCTTGAAACTAGATAACTTCGATACTTGACAGCAGTGACGGCTGTTCAGGTGAAGTAGGTGAAGTGCTACTTCACTAGGAAAAATAAACAAGCAAACATCTAACTATATTTATTATATATCTCTTAAAATTTAAGTTTTTACATTCATTTATTCACCTAATTGGGAAAAAATAAACCGTACATCTCGAATAAATATTTTACTTGACCGTTGGCGGCATGTCTTTTTAAAGCTTTGAATCAATCTTTATTATAACAACTATAACAGTGGCGCAAACCGCTTCGACTTTGCTAGAGGTGCTATGTTTAGTTTACGATTTTCCTACTACGTTGCCATGACAACGCCTACGTGATGACGTCGACCACATGGAAGAATAATGTTAACCAGGGCCATACAACGCTCTCGGTGAATTGCTAACGCGGTACACTACACCCACGTGTCGTTCAGTTTGGGGTGGTTGTTTACTTTTATTTTCGCGGATTTCGCTGCAACCGGTTAGTTCCTTTACAGTTTGCTTCACTTATTTGGTGTCGGGTTTATTAATTTACATTATTGATGAATCCGATCACGGATGTGTTTTGCATTTTGTTGGAAACTCCATTTAGTCGATGGAAGGAACAAGATCAGAGTTTTAATCGTCATCCTGGTTTTCGGCGTACAAATGGTTATGTAGTAGTCAAATATTACAAAAATTGTTTTGCTGGCCTTGTTTACTAGTTTCCAATAAATATTGCAGGTATGTACTACGTTAAATATATGAAGGTCTCTATATAAACATGAAGACTCGTCGGAGCATTTAAAATGCGAATTAATGCTAAAAACATTTGTAAAAAATCAAAGCACTATAGCTGACCTTTTAAAAGAAAATGCTAAACTATATAAAATACATTTGTACGAAAACGTCCTATTAAATAGACTATTTATGTGCTTGGTAATTGACGCAGTTTTGTATCTTACAAAACAAGAGTTAGTCTTTCACGGCCATAAATAGGGAGAATTTTAAAAAGCTTTTAGGTTTATTAATATCGAGAAGTTCCCAATAACTAAAAGATCATCATTATTGATGACTCGAAAACTATTCAAAACGAAATAATTGAATGCATTTCTGATTATTTACATGATCATTCGTGTAAAAAATGAAATAATGAACACACAGTTTTTTTCTATGCAAGTGGATGACACCACTGATATTACGCAAACCTCCCAGTGCTCCATAATTTTAAGATACGTTAATTCAGAAGGTTCAGTAGTCGAGAGATTTTTAGGATTTTATAATGTCAGCAACGATAGTACGTCGGAAAATTTATATTCTCTATTAGATCAAATTTTGGACCAATTTGGCTATAGACATACATTAATAAGGCAATGTTACGATGGCGCAAGTGTTATGTCTGGCTATCTAAATGGCCTTCAATTGTCCATTGTCTTGCTGCTATGAATGATAGGAGAATTGATTTAGTATACAAAATTTAGGTAAGTCGTAAAAAAAATTCTACCCCTTCCACATATAAAAAAAATTCTAGCTTCGTTTGCACTTCACTTAATTTTTTACCCGCGAGCCGCCACTGCTTGACAGCGACACGTAAACAAAAACAAAAGAACAACCACCATAGTTGCGCACATATTTAGCCTACTCTTATTAATTATTTAGTGTTTTAATGATGAGACAGTGACGATACGTAAGAAAGCATTTCGTTCGATTTCGAAACCATGTCCGGGGACGTTTTAAAAGCGTTTTATAAAGATGGGTTATTTCGATTGTTTTTATTAACGTTGAGAAGCGTAATATTAGTCTAAATTTGGCTGTGAATTCTTTTGTATTATTTAAAATTTTGACATCACACTCAAATTATGAATAACAATACAAGAATAGTCAAATAAATTTAAGAGCAGATGGGGGGGTTTGCCCCCCAAAACCCCCCTTGAGTATGCCAATGATAACAGTAAATTCTGATGCAGCAAGCTATTCATTTTTAAAATATAATCATACATTTTTGATCATTAAAAAATAACTACATACATAAAACCTAGAGAATTTGTATTCTAACAGCCTTGTTGCTTAGTTATTAATAAATAAAAAGTTAAAATCGTAATATTATTGTTTGAAAATAGATTTTAACTGGTGCAATTTTGATAACAACGCTTGTTACTGGTATTGGCTGCAGCTGGTAGTTGCTTTACGATCGTAGAAATTTTTCAAGTATCATTTTGGCGAAAACTATTAAATTTACGATAATAGTATGTTATACAAAAAATATCCAGAATTGTATCGACTGATAAATAAATAAGGATAACTGAATTTTAACAAAAATTGTTTTTTGCAGGGTTCCGACCCTAGGGTAGCGACATGTAGAGGCAAGCTTCAAAATCGCCGCTCCAAGCTCAACCAGGAGATAAACAAGGAGTTAAGGTTGAGGGCGGGGGCCGAAAATTTGTTTAAAGCGACCACGAATAAGAAATTGAAAGAGACCGTAGCTGTGGAACTCAGCTTCGTCAATTCGAACTTGCAGCTTCTCAAGGAACAGCTGGCCGAGTTGAATTCTTCGGTGGAGTTGTATCAAAGTGACAGGTGAGTGGTTGATCATTTTTTTATAGTCGAAGTTATTTATAATCCTAAGGGCCAGTATTTTCATCCCCAAATAACTTTATTCTTCGAATATTTACCATTGAATCGATTGTTGGGGCAATTGTAACTATGGAAAATATCCATCGAATAAAATTATATGGAAATGGAAATACCAGCCCTAAGTAAAGTAGCTGTATCCAAGCCACACATTTAATAGTTTTTCAGCAGATAATATCTTTAGCTATAAAAATAATTTAAAAGTTTTGCTTATATGTGAAAATATTTCAAGTTCTAGTTACGCATAATTGAAAAAGTGTAACAATTTTAGAGGCAGTGTGTTAGAGAAAGACAAAGTAGGCTCTGGAGTCGATGGAAAACTTATTGCAGGGTTTTTCTTCTTGGAATAAACTTCAAAAATAGACCCATTTAAAGGACATATATAATATTTATGGTGTCACATTAAAAAAACTACGGCGATGTCTAGTAAAATTGATAGTCATCTGGGGGTACTTAAGAGTGCAAAGTGAGAATTTTTATTGAAAATTAGAAAATCAAAATGGTTGCCTCCAACACAGATACAGATTTAACGTTCGATATATATGGAGGGGGGGGGGTTAAAAGTGCAAATTATGCATTTGTAGTCATCAATTCAAACATAGGATTCAACAGCAAATGGGTGCAAATTATTATATTTCTAGTTAACATTTAAAATTTCAAAACGGCTGCGCCAACATAAACTTTGACATCTGTACAAATTCGACTGAAAGTTGGTATTAACAGAATTAAAAAAATATATAATACAAATTTATGATATAATATAAACTTAAGAAATCATGGTTCTTGGGATTAGACCGTGTCAAATTGGAATTACTGTCCGACGTTTCGCCTTCGATTGCACGAGGCATCTTCAGGGATCTTTACTCCACGAGATCTGAACACTGAATGAGCTCAGAGATTCAGGCGGGCTTTTATACCCGACTTGTGCTCGTCGAACTATGACCCTGTGTTAAGATCGGTTTCCACGTGTTATGTAGACCGTAACCCATGTCTGTATTGAAATTTTTTGTATGTTTAAATATTTCAATAGATTCTCTAACTTTTCGTTTACAAAAACCTGGAACCGATGCTAGAACCTTGGTTTCCTTTACATTTATGAAATGGCCAGTGTTATGCTGATGTTCAGCTACAGCAGATTGAACAATTTGTTTCTTTTTAATACATCGTTCATGTTCCTTAAGTCTAGTTGATATTGAGCCTCCTGTTTCTCCCACATACACTTCTCCACAGGAGCAAGGAATTTTATATGCTCCTGTTTGGAAAGGTACAAAATCTTTCGGGGATCGCAAGCATTGTCCAATCTTCTTATGTGTATTGAAGATTGTACGTATGTAGGACCGCCGAAGTAATCGTCCTATTTTGTCTGTAGTGCCATGTATGTAGAGAAGAACCACACTACCTAATGGTGGCTCTTTATCATTCTCCTTTGGCGGAGTTGGTTTACTATATCTTTTTATTGAACGCTTAATATCTTCAGTGCAATAGCCATTCCCTCTGAGAGCCCCCGAAGTTTCTTCATAAAAAGTTCCTTGAAAAATATAATAAGTAGATGCAAGACAAGCTTCCACTAGGTCTATTAAGTTCTTATCAAGATTAGTATTATCCAGTATGTCTGATATAATGGAAATTGAGTCGTTGACAGGAACATTTGTCTAAAGTGATTCTACATTCTACTTGGGCAGCTATGGGATCTCCTCTATCACCTGTGGTAGCGAATATCTTTATGGAAGCCTTTAAGGATATTGCTCTAACATCCGCTCCACTAAAACCGAAGCACTGGTTTAGATATGTAGATGATACTTTTGTTGTTTGGCCTCATGGACAGGATAATCTCCTCATATTTCTGGACCACCTTAATCAGCAACATCATAATATCAAGTTCACAATGGAAATTGAATCTAATGGAACAATTCCCTTTCTAGATGTATGTGTTCAAAGGAAGGAAAATGGTACATTAGGACAATCTGTGTATAGAAAACCGACGCATACAAATATTTACTTAAATGCAAATTTTCATCACCATCCAGCACAAAAGAAATCGGTTATTAGCTCACTAGTATTCAGAGCTATTTTGATTTCTGATCAAGATTCTTTAACATCGGAAACATCAAAACTGACCGAAGCTCTCAGAGGGAATGGCTATTGCACTGAAGATATTGCGCGTTCAATTAAAAGATATAGTAAACCAATTCCGCCAAAGGAGAATGATAAAGAGCCACCATTAGGTGGTGTGGTTCTTCCCTACAGACAAAATAGGACGATTACTTCGGCGGTCCAACATACGTACAATCTTCAATACACATAAGAAGATTGGACAATGCTTGCGATCCCCGAAAGATCTTGTACCTTTCCAAACAGAAGGAGTATATAAAATTCCTTGCTCTTGTGGAGAAGTGTATGTGGGAGAAACAGGACGCTCAACATCAACTAAACTTAAGGAACATGAACGATGTATTAAAAAGAAACAAATTGTTCAATCTGCTGTAGCTGAACACCAGCATAACACTGGCCATTTCATAAATGTAAAGGAAACCAAGGTTCTAGCATCGGTTCCAGGTTTTTATAAACGAAAAGTTAGAGAATCTATTGAAATATTTAAACATACAAAAAATTTCAATAGAGGGACGGGTTACGGTCTATATCACACGTGGAAACCGATCTTAACACAGGGTCACAGTTCGGCGAGCACAAGTCGGGTATAAAAGCCCGCCTGAATCTCTTCGAGCTCATTCAGTGTTCAGATCTCATGGAGTAAAGATCCCTGAAGATGCCTCGTGCAATCGGAAGGCGAAACGTCGGATAGTAATTCCAATTTGACACTGCACAACTACTTAAGATTCAATACTGGGATATCCCAGTATTCCCATCGACGAAGCGTTAGACAGGATGGCATTCAGTGATATACTAACTAGTTGGTGTAGATATAGAAAAAAGCATTTGCACCCCACTGCACCATAGAGGAGACTATAGGGAATTGGCCCTCTGTCTTTATTTAGTGCTCTCAAATGCATCCAATAATCTATTATTAGATACATTTTTAATTAACTTAAGATTACATATTACTGTTTGGTGATTGTTTTCCAAAGCATGTTGGGCAACGCTTGACTTTTCTGTTCTTCCGTATCTTAAATGTGGCATGTGTTGTTTAAAACGCATGTTTATGGAGCGTTTAGTTTGCCCAACATATTTTAGATCGCAGTCATTACAGCTAATTTTATAGATGACACTCCTCTCCCTCAAGTCGACTTTGTCTTTAGGGTTTTAAGGAGCTTTTTCAAACTGGTTTCCGTTTTGTAGGCTACTTTAAAACCTACGTTTTTAAATACTTTTTCTAGAGCTCTCGTATATCTGGGATCAAATGGGATTACTATAAATTGGAAGCCTCAGGTGCTTGAAGAGTAGTGGCATCTTTTAACATGTAACATCTTATGCTTATGTCTATTCACTAATTTATGTACAAAATTATCATTATATCGATTACTTTTAGTTATATTTTTAATCCGATTCATTTCATTGTTAAAACGTTCTTTACTTAATGGAAAATTGACTAACTTGTGAGTTAGGAAATGAAATGCTGCCATTTTATGTTGACGGTAATGAAATGATAAATACCTGTCAGTATTAGTAAATTTCCTATAAATATTTTTATTTTTTTTTTATTTATTTATTTATTTATTTACACTACCCCACAGGGCAGTAGCCCCTATTATTGGGCAGGATACACAGCAAATATTAAGTTATACAGATAAACAAATATATATCCAGCAATATAAATTATCAAATAGCTAACATATATAGTTAAATAACTAAAACTAAAATAACTTATCAAATATTGAACATACTATATAATTATAAATAACTAGAACTAACAGATTTAATATTTTTATCATTACAATGGAAAATATCCAAATAATCCTTCAAGCGATTGTGAATAGAATACATATTGTGCAGTGGGGAGAATTTTAAAACGTTCGTTCTAGATTTTGGAAGGTAGAATAATGGTGATGACCGAGTTGATCTAGCGGGCACGTGAAAAGTAACTTGAGATAGCAGATTAGGAGCAGACATTTTATTATTTATTAACTTGTACAGAAATATGAGCAGAAAATATTGTCTTCTTTTCTCAAGGGTGTCCCATTTAAATCTTAAAAGTAGACTTTGTCGGGAAATATCAAAAGGTGGGTAAGACCCATCAATTTTAAAACTCAGAAATTTTAAAAATTTATACTGCACGCTTTCTAATTTGTCAATATGCACTTGATAATTAGGGTGCCAAACAGAGGAGGCATACTCTAACCTACTACGAACCAGAGAATAAAAAAGTGAGCACAAGGTTTCAGATGACTTGAACTCCCGGCTAGATCGTATAAGAAATCCTAAAATCCGATAAGACTTGGCAACAATATCCTCGATGTGATGGATAAATGAAAACCTGCTATCAAATATGACTCCCAAGTCTTTAAAATTTTCAACTCGTTTCAGAGCAACACCGTCCATATGATACTCATACTGCATAGGAATTCTACTTCTACTGAATGTTAAAACATTACATTTATTGATGTTAAGGGACAGTTTGTTTTTTTCACACCATTGACCAAGTGTAAGAAGATCAAGACTCAAGTTCCGGCAATCATCAAGACAGTCAATTGTGCGGAATATTTTTAAATCATCAGCATAAAGCAAACAATTATTATTCATACCGTTAACGATGTCATTTATAAAAATGTTAAAAAATAAGGGACCCAGGACAGACCCCTGGGGAACACCCGACGTGGCAACAAAGGTATCTGAAATATGACACCGATACTGCACAAATTGAGACCGACTTAAAAGGTAGCTTTGCAAAAATTTAACCAAGTTTCCCGAAAAGCCAAAACTGGATAATTTAGTAAGTAGGATACCGTGATCAAGACGATCGAACGCTTTAGAAAAATCTGTAAAAATAACGTCAACCTGTGTATTACAATCCAGGCTCTCAGCAATGTATTGAGTAATAGTACAAAGATTTGTTACAGTCGATCTACCAGATACAAAACCATGTTGTTGATCAATTAGAAGAGGAGTAACGTAAAAAGATAACTGGGCGTGAATAACAAATTCAAAGACTTTGCTAAAATTGCATATTATAGCAACAGGTCGATAGTTTTCTATTTTACTCCTATCATCTTTTTTAAAGATTGGGCAGATTTTTGATTTTTTCCATACATCTGGAAAAGTGCAGTTTTGCACACATAAATTAAAAATAACTGCTAAAGGTTTGGCAAAAGCACTTGCGCAGTCTCGCACAATAAATGAAGGGATAAGATCAGGCCCAGTGGTAAATTTAACTTTTAGTTTCTTACATGCAGTTTCAGTGGCTTCAGGCGTTATGTTAAACAATGAAATTAAAACATGACTAATATTTGAATCATATGTGTGCGCATAATCAGTAGATGTTATAAAAGATTCCTTAAACATATTTGCAAATGAGTTAACAATGTCCATAGGGTTGTTCAGTTCGGAATTTAGGTAAGACATCGTAGAAGGCAGAGTACCGCATGACTTCCTAGAATTTATATAGGACCAGAATGACTGGGGATTACTCTTAAATTTTGTTTCTACATTAGCTAAGTAGGATTGGTAGGATATGTTAATGAGATATTTTACCGTCCGCCTGGTTAGTTTAAAAGCTTCATAATCATTTACTCGCTTGCACCGCTTATACGTACGCCACTGGGATTCCTTCTTTTTTAATAAAATCCGTATATCACTTGTAAACCAAGGAGGATATTTACTATGTTTAGCCTGCGTTATCGGAACTGTATCTCCGAAAATAATATCTAAGTGCTGATAAAATGCTGCGACCGCATGGTTAGCATTAGGTTCCTCGTTAAGGAACGACCAATCATGTTCGGACAGAAGCTGGTACATTCTCGGAAAATTGGCCTTTTTAAAATTATATGCTAAATTCTCTTTCAGTTTAAACTTATTTTGTTTGTGAATGTAAAACGGAAAAGAAATTAATAAAGCGGGGTGATGTAAGTCAATGGATATCACTGACTCATCAGATTCAGTTACACAACAGGATTTTAGGGTACAAAAAACTAAATCAAGAAGTCTTTTATTACAATTTTCTATCGTATTTAATTGCTTGAAATTAAAGAAGTTTTGGAATTTATTAACGGCTTGCATTTTTGAGCTACACACGATATCGCTTATATTCATATTTTTTCGGTATTCCGGAATATTAAAATCACCTAAAAATATAATATCTAAATCCATATTTAAAGCAGGCAAGGCAATAAGAATCCCAAATAACTCCTCATATGCTGCGAAAGTAGGCGGAATATACATAACAATTACAATAATTTCGAAAAATCTCCGAGTGATGCGCAATCCCAAAATGTCTATACTAGGGAATGTATCTGAGACAAGATTTGTTTTAATAATTGTGGCCGTAAAATATTGTTTGACTGCAAAAAGTACACCTCCGCCTCTACTGACGTTGAGAAGAGAAGTTCTACGATCAGAACGGAAAATTGAATATTTATTAGAGAATAATTCACTGTCAAACACTTGTGGTGTCAACCATGTCTCCGTAAAAGCAATTAGATCAAAGTCAAGGCAATATGATGCATTAAATAAGTCGTGCGTTTTGGTATTGAGACCACGAACGTTCTGATAGTACAGCGTAAAGTTAACATTATTTCGGACAGATTGACAATTCACCGTTGAACTTCTAATATCAAATTCTAATTGATCGTTATTTCTAATAACTAACGCATCGAGAAAAGGTAATTGCCCATTGTTCTCCTTTTCGTACGTAAAATTAATGGAAGGATATTTATTGCTCAATGTTTCTAAGAAAGTGTCCAAATTTTCTGTTTTAGTATCAAAAATAGCAAATATGTCTTCTACGTATCTATACCACACCCTTGGGAAATACTTGAGTTCTTTTTTGAATTGGGTTTCTAATCTATGCATAAACAAATTTGCAAGGAATGGAGATAAGCAATTGCCCATCGCAGTTCCCTCAAGTTGTTTATAATATTTATTGTTGATCTGAAAAAATATTGATTCATACATAATTTTGTGAGAAGCAAATATTCATCAATAATTTCTTTCTTCAAGTTATTGAATTCAAGTAGGTACTCTAAAGCTAGTGGTATGGGTACAAAATTCAGTAATATACTAACTAGATGGCGTAGATTTCGAAAGAAGGATTTAAAATTTCGTCAGAATAGTTCCTGAAGAGATTTGACCTGATTTATTACTAGACCATAGGGGTGAAAACATACATCGACACAAAAATCGAAAAATTAAAAATATTTTTAGGATAGATATAACAACCCAATAGGGTCTATTGTATTCAAAATTAAATACTTTTTCCAATAAGAGCACATAGAAGACGCTAGGTGCTCTAGGTTTTGAGATATTCAATGATAAATTTGAAAAACAAATTTTTTTACAATTGTTTTATTTTAAAATCCGAAAAACGTGATAGGGAAGCGGGTTTCTCGAGAGATTAAATTAGGCTAATAGAGAATTTTCCGCAGTTTCCAAATCTGTCCCGAACAATCTCCTACAGCTTATAGATTCCGAGTTATGATTTTTTTCCAAACCTCTGCATAACTTCAACATCCGAATATAATATATGTGGGGAAAAAATATTTCCTCTGATACCACTTGAAAACTAGTGTTGCCAGTCAATTTGAAACGTTCATAACATCTTATTACCAAATTTGCAGATCGCTATAAAATTTTCAACTTTTAGATCGCCTAGAAATTTTGAAGAAAAATTTTTTTTACAAAATTTTTTATAAATTTTGTGATGGTTTCAATTTCGAAAAGAGCATTTAAAACGTCGTCAGAACAGTTCCTGAGGAGATATGACCTGATTTATTACTAGACCCTAGGGGTGAAAAATATACACCGACACAAAAATCGAAAAATTAAAAATATTTCTAGTAAAGATATAACAGCCCAATAGGGTCTATTTTATTCAAAATTAAATGCTCTTTTCAATAAAAACACATAGAAGACGCTAGGTGATCTAGGTTTTGAGATATTTAATGATACATTTTTAGAAAATATTACAATTTTTTCTTAAAGTCCGAAAAAAGTATTAGGGAAGCGGGTTTTTCGCGAGATATAATTAGGCTAGTAGAAAATTTAGTGTAGATTTCAAATTTGGCCCGAACAACCTCCTACGGCCTATAGTTTTCGAGTTATGATTTTTTTCCGAACCTCTGCAAAGTTTCAACATCCGAATATAATATATATGGCGAAAATATATTTCCTCCAATACTACTTGAAAACTAATGTTCCCATTCATATTCAGATGTTCATAATATCTTAGTACCAAATTCCCAGGTCGCTGATGATTTTGAAAAATTTTCAATTTTTAGATCGTATAGTATATACCTACAAAATTTGAAGTAATTTTTTTTTTACTTTTTTTTTAAATTCAGTAATATAGTAACTAGATAGTTTAGATTTCGAAAAAAGCATTTAAAACGTCGTCAGAATAGTTTCTGAGGAGATATGACGTGATTTATTACTAGACCAAAGGGGTGAAAACATACATCGACACAAGAATCGAAAAATTAAAAATATTTCTGGGATAGATACAACCACCCAATAGGGTCTATTTTATTCAGAATTAAATGCTCTTTCCAATAAGAGTCCACAGAAGACGCTAGGTGCTCTAGGTTTTGAGATATTCGATGATAAATTTGAAAAACAAATTTTTTTCTTTCAAAGCCCGAAAAAAGTAATAAGGAAGCGATTTTTTCACGAGATTAAATTATGCTAATAGAGAATTTTCCGCAGACTCTAAATCTGTCCCGAACAATCTCCTACAATCTATAGTTTCCGAGATATAAATGTTTTCCCAACCTGTGCATAATTTCAACATCAGAATATGTGGAAAAAAAATATTTCCTCCAATACTACTTGAAAACTAATATTACCAGTCAATTTGAAACGTTCGTAACACCTTATTACCAAATGTGCAGATCGCTATAACATTTTTGAAAAATTTTCAACTTTTAGATCGTATACATCGACAAATTTTGAAGAAAAATTTTTTTTACAAAT
Source organism: Kuschelorhynchus macadamiae (assembly GCA_030620095.1). Classification (NCBI taxonomy): domain Eukaryota; kingdom Metazoa; phylum Arthropoda; class Insecta; order Coleoptera; family Curculionidae; genus Kuschelorhynchus; species Kuschelorhynchus macadamiae. Next base: position 85,173 of record JAUTXW010003121.1, on the reverse strand, counting down.
TTTTTTATAAATTTAGTAATATACTAATTAGATGGTGTCAATTTCGAAAAGAGCATTTACAGCGTCGTCAGAACAGTTCTTGAGGCGATATGACCTGATTTATTACTAGACCATAGGGGTGAAAAACATACATCGACACAAAAATCGAAAAATTAAAAATATTTCTAGGATAGATCTAACAGTCCAATAGGGTCTATTTTATTCAAAATTAAATGCTCTTTTCAATAAGAACACATAGAAGACGCTAGATGATCTAGGTTTTGAGATATTCAATGATAAATTTTAAAAAAATTTTACAATTTTTTCTTAAAGTTCGAAAAAAGTATTAGGGAAGCGGTTTTTCCACGAGATAGACTTAGGCTAGTAGAAAATTTAGTGTAGATTTCAAATTTGGCCAGAACAACCACCTACGGCCTATAGTTTCCGAGTTATGATTTCTTTCCGAACCTCTGCAAAATTTCAACATCCGAATATAATATATATGGGGAAAAAATGTTTCCTCCAATACTACTTAAAAACTAATGTTCCCAGTCATATTCAGATGTTCATAATATCGTATTACCAAATTCCCAGGTCGCTATAATGATTTTGAAAAATTTTCAATTTTTGAAGAAAACTTTTTTTACGAATTTTTTTATAAATTTAGTAATATATTAACTAGATCAATTTCGTGTCAGTTTCGAAAAAAGCATTTAAAACGTCGTCAAAATAGTTCCTTAGGAGATATGACCTGATTTATTACTAGACCGTAGGGGTGAAAAACATACATCGACACAAAAATCGAAAAATTAAAAATATTTCTAGGATAGATATAACAGCCCAATAGAAGTCCGAAAAAAGTATTAGGGAAGCGGTTTTTTCGCAAGATATAATTAAGCTAGTAGAAAATTTAGTGTAGATTTTAAATTTGAACAACCTCCTACGGCCTATAGTTTCCGAGTTTTGATTTTTTTCCGAACCTCTGCAAAGTTTCAACATCCGAATATAATATATATGGGGAAAAAATATTTCCTCCAATACTACTTGAAAACTAATGTTCCCAGTCATATTCAGATGTTCATAATATCTTATTACCAAATTCCCAGGTCGCTGATGATTTTGAAAAATTTTCAATTTTTAGATCGTATAATATATACCTACAAAATTTGAAGTAATTTTTTTTACATTTTTTTTTAATTCAGTAATATACTAACTAGATAGGGTAGATTTCGAAAAAAGCATTTAAAACGTCGTCAGAATAGTTTCTGAGGATATTTGTTGTGATTTATTACTAGACCAAAGGGGTGAGAAACATACATCGACACAAAAAACGAAAAATTAAAAATATTTCTGGGATAGATACAACCACCCAATAAAATCTATTTTATTCATAATTAGATGCTCTTTCCTATAAGGGTTCATAGAAGCCGCTAGGTGCTCTAGGTTTTGAGGTATTCAATGATAAATTTGAAAAACAAATTATTTTACAATTTTTTTCTTTCAGTCCGAAAAAAGTAAGAGGGAAGCGGTTTTTCCACAAGATTAAATGACACTAATAGAGAATTTTCCGCAGATTTCAAATCTGTTCCGAACAATCTCCTACAGCCTATAGTTTCCGAGATATAAATTTTTTCCCAACCTCTGCATAACTTCAACATCAGAATATAATATATGTGGGGAAAAAATATTTCCTCCAATACCACTTGAAATCTAATGTTGCCAGTCAATTTGAAATGTTCATTATACCTTATTTCCAAATTCGCAGAACGCTATTAAAATTTTGAAAAATGTTCAACTTTTAGATCGTATACAAAATGTGAAGAAAATTTTTTTTTACAAATTTTTTTCAAAATTTAGTAATATACTAACTAGATGGTGTAGATTCCGAAAAGAGTATTCAAAAAGTCGTCATAATAGTTCCTGAGGATATTTAACCTGATTTATTACTAGTCCATGGGGTGAAAAACATACATCGACACAAAAATCGAAAAATTCAAAATATTTCTAGGATAAATATAAGAACCCAATAGGGTCTATTTTATTCAAAATTAAATGCTCTTTTTAATACAAGGAAGACATAGAAGACGTTGATCAAGCTTTTGAGATACTCAATGATAAATTTTAAAAAATATTACAATTTCTTTTAAAGTCCGAAAAATGTATTAGGGAGTCAGGTTTTTTCGCGTGATATAATTAAGCTGGTAGAGGATTTTCCGTAGATTTTAAATTTGTCTCGAACAGCTTCCTACGGCCTATAGTTTCCGAGTTATGAATTTTTTCCGAACATCTGCATAGTTTCAACATCCGAATATAATATATGTGGGGAAAAAATAGTTCCTCCAATAGTAGTTGAAAACTAATGTTCTCAGTCATATTCAGATGTTCATAATATCTTATTACCAAATTCCCGGGTCGCTATAATGATTTTGAAAAATTTTCAATTTTTAGATCGTATATACCTACAAAATTTGAAGTAAATTTTTTTTTACGTTATTTTTTAAATTTAGTAATACACTAATTAGATGGTGTAGATTTCGAAAAAAGAATTTAAAACGTCGTCAGAATAGTTTCTGAGGAGATATGACGTGATTTATTACTAGACCATAGGGGTGAAAACATACATTGACACAAAAATAGAAAAATTAAAAATATTTCTAGGATAGATATAAGAACTCAATAGGGTCTATTTTATTCGAAATTAAATGCTCTTCTTAATAAGAACACATAGAAGATGCTAGGTGATCGAGGTTTTGAGATATTCAATGATAAATTTGAAAAAAAAAATACAATTTTTTTTAAGTCCGAAAAAAGTAATAGGGAAGCGGTTTTTCCGCGAGATATAATAATTAAGCTAGTAAAGAATTTTCCGCAGATTCCAAATCTGGCCGTAACAATCCTCTACGGCCTACAGTTTTCGAGTTATGGATTGTTTTCCGAACCTCTGCGTAGTTTCAACATCCGAATATAATATATATGGGAGATTTTTACATTTCAAGTTCTGTTTGCTTTGCTCTCCATTTTTAACACCCTGTATATTAATTGGTAAGACCAGCATGGAAACTCGTTAAATTGAACCCTTAGTAATGTATGTTTAGGATATTAGTCAATTCCATTAACGTGTTATAGGTAAAAAATTTGTTTTTTTAAAAAAAATTCTAAATACTCAATTTACTCAAAACCGATAAAGAATTCAAATATAGATGTTATTATAAAAACTTTCGCAAATTAACAGTAGAATCGAAACATGTAATAATATATAGGATGTCCCATTTAAATTAAGAAAGTTGACATGTGTCACGTCAAAACGAAACACCCTGTATAAGCAAAAGTGAAATAAAATAAAAATTTAATTGAATCCAAACAACTTTTGTATTTAACTTTTTGTCGTAACTATTACCGTTTTCTAGATAAGGTACTGTATCACCATAAAATGGCCACCCTGTATAGTCAACTAGTTGAGAAACGAGTACAACTAGCGCCAAATTGAATACACAAAACAATGCCAGAGGCCCCAACAGGAGCAAAATGGACATTTGTGATTACTTGTTGGTGACTTTGGTATTGTTTTGTATATTCATTTTGGCGCTAGTTGTACTCGTCTTTCAATTGTACTCGTCGTTCAACTGTACTGATAAAGACCTTAAGTCAGAAACACGTGTCTATGGTTAGCCAAATTTCATTGCTTTAGCGGTCCCAAAGAATTCATTTTCTACTATATACTAGTTCTTGCCGCGTTATATATTTTCTGCTTTTGATATATATATATATATATATATATATATATATATATATATATATACAGGGTGCCTCCGATTAAGTCGGCACCATTGCTAACTTCCTTATTATTGGAGATATGAGGTCGGTTAAATTAGCAAACTAGTAGCATTTTTTCTGCTGATTAAGATAGTGAAATCAGAAAAACAATTGAACATCGCGTCTTCGAGTTATTCCAAAAAATGTATATTTTTTCAATGGAACACCCTGTATATTTTTCGACATAACGTTAGCAAATCGTCATAGGAATAAAAAAGTTCATATGCACTAATCGCCTAAACCTAATAACAACAAAGTTATAACGATATTTTTACTCACAGTCAAGTTGGCCATGAAATTCCAAATAAAAACAATATTACTTAATTGGTTAGATTTAACTGTCACAGTAAATGAGCAAACACATCACCATCTTGTTCTATGCATTTTCGGACACATTTTAGCACATGCCTCGTCGCCTTTAAAATTGTCCTTCCATCAATAGACGCCATTATTCTCCTTATTTCAATTTTCAGTTCTTCCAAATTTGCATATTTCTTCTTATAAACTTCATTTTTCACGTAACCCCAAAAATAGAAATCAAGAGGAGTTATGTCTGGGGATCTAGGTGGCCAGCGAACTGGACCATTTGTGGCAATCCATTTGTCTCCAAATAATCTCTGCAACATCATTCTTACATCACCAAACTGATGAGGTGGGGCCCCATCTTGCTGGAAGTAAATTAGTTGTCGTGTAGCCAAATTGACGCCGTCCAAATATTCTTCTAACGCCCCAGAAATTATCAGGTCAACATATCTCCTTCCTGTCAAAGTACCCTCATAAAATACAGGTCCAAGTATTTCGCTTCCTCTCATACTACACCAAACATTGACACTAAATTGATGCTGAGGATTTCTGGGATCAGTGAGAAATAAATTTTCTTGCGACCAATAATGGACGTTTTTGCGATTGAACATACCTTTGTTGGAAAAATTGGATTCATCGCTCCAAATAATGTTCTTCAAAATGTCATTATTTCTTTCATAAACATGATGCAACCAATGGCAAAACGCAAGTCTTCTTTCATTATCACCAGGCAACAATGTTTGAATTGGCCGGTACTTATACGGAATAAACTTGTGCTTCTTTAAGATCCGCCATATTGTCACTAAACTAACACCGTAATCTCTTGCTAAATCCCTTGTTGAGTATTCTTTGTGTGCTTCAAAATAGGCTAATATGGTAATTTCAACGTCTTCGCTTATTATAAAAGGTTTTCTCTTCCTTGTCTTTTTAAAAACCTCCTCGTTACTTCTAAATTTTCTATAGAGAACTAAAAAATACCTCCTGTTCGGTAAATTACGAGTAGGGAATCTTCGGCGGTATTCTTGTATTGCCATAGTACTATTTTTCCTACACATAAGGTATGTTTCTAACATATCACATTTTTCAATATGCGTGAACAACATTTTAAAACAAGCTTTAGCAACTAAAACTGTAAATATATTATTTTTCTGCTACAACAAAACGCCCCTCATCTACAAACTGTCATTTATATCGCCAAGCCACCCAATCAATTGTTTTTATTTTTAATTTCATGGCCAACTTGACTGTTAGTAAAATATCGTTATAACTTTGTTATTATTAGGTGTAGGCAGATAGTGCATATGAACTTTTTTATTCTTAGGACGATTTGCTAACGTTATGTCGAAAAATATACAGGGTGTTCCATTGAAAAAATATACATTTTTTGGAATAACTCGAAGACGCGATGTTCAATTGTTTTTCTGATTTCACTATCTTAATCAGCAGAAAAAATGCTACTAGTTTGCTAATTTAACCGACCTCATATCTCCAATAATAAGGAAGTTAGCAATGGTGCCGACTTAACCGGAGGCACCCTGTATATATATATATATATATATATATATATATATATATATATATATATATATATATATATATATATATATATACACTTGTTTTTTGGTATTTATGTAAAATTGTATTTACTTTTTTTCGAAATGTCCTTGGAGAAGCCGAAACGATTAAAGGAATAGTCTTTTTAATAAGAGTGTTTAATTTAGAGAGAAAAATGTTGAAAAAAATGCGAATTTTAAGGAAAAAATTATTTAAAAAAGAAACAAAACAGATATCAAAATTTTGAGAAATTAGTTTTTTCCTAGGAACCCATTGATTAAGTATATACATATAAAATCAAAATAATTTCGGATTAGCAAATTCTCGCTCTTTACAAAGTTCGTGTAAAATAGGCTACTTTTGTCTGATCCCTCATATATACCAGACCAAAGCAACCCCTAAAACACACATGCCACAAAAATATTAACAAAACATAAGCCTACAAAATATAAAAAACCGTTTGAAAACAAAATATTTTGTTTACAAGTTATAGCCATTTAAATTTAGGTTAAATTTTAAAAAATTGCACTTCAATTGCACAATAATTTATATAAAGTATATTTTAAATAATAGATTTGAAAGAGGTCTGGGAACCCCTTTGGCCCCTCACGGCTACGCCAATGGTCGTACTTCATTTATTTCTGGTAAAAAGTATGGATTCTGAACGAAGAAAGTTCTTTTATGAAACAAACCAAAGAAAGAATTTCGCTTCTAATTAGTTATTTATTAGCTAAAAATACTGTCCATTCTTAGTTGTCTACCCGCAGGCAGAAAACGACAACAACATTTCCATAGTATTTGATTTATTCTGTTAATAAGCAGTTACATTCAAATATAATATACTTTTTTATCTGAATGTGAAACCACATAAAACGAAGACAAAGCGTCGTGTACTTTCTCCGAAAAGCAAAAAATCGGAATTATTTATTTTTGATAATTGTACCTGACAAATTGAACATAAATAATCGCGAATGAGACACGCCTAATGAGCTTTCTTGTAAATTATACGCCGTATGATAGTTAAATATGGAAGAATGCGCGTTTTCATTACCATCTTGGCGTACTTATTTCGAATTTGTGAAATTTCTTCTTCTTAAAGCGTAGTTTTCTGTGTCGAAAAATATTAGATTCTTAAGAAATTGTGCCTCATACAGAGGAAACTGATAACACAGGGTAACAAAATGAAAACAAAAATTTGGTGCCGGAAATCTAACATCTGATTTTAGATGTTTTTAATATGCTGATTCCAAAAATGCCACCAGATTTTTTCTATCAGCTCTAGTTTGTGAGATACAGGTTACAAGTTAATTGATATTTTTTTCTGATAAAGGACAACAAATAAAGAGATAAATATGTACTTAATCGTCAAAATAGAAATTTCCCAGAATCTAATTAACCAAATGGATACCTGGAATTGTCCCTGACCCAATGTTCCTATACTAGGAACTACTCAATACACTGCTCTTAATTACTTTTATACCTGTAATTGCCTATGACCCGATCTTTCTATACCTGCTTGGCTGTACTCGATTTAGTATATTACTGAGTTTTCCCAAGTAAAGTTGTGCTATCATTTTGTGTAAATTTTGGTCGTTTTGTAGTATCAAGACACTAAACTGAAACAATGGCATCCACAAGCAGACGTACCTGTGTAAATCATCCCGATGTTTTTTGTTATGTGTGTGGTGAATACACTTTGAAAGAGAGCAGAAAAACGATTTCTGACTTTGTGAAAAGAGCTTATCTTGACTATTTTAGCGTTCATTTAGGAGATCAAGATAAATCTTGGGCCCCACATTTCATATCGATGGTCTAGTACACAAATGTGGTAAGTGCACTTTTCAGCAAAAATGAGTTAAACACACTAACATATAATTTCAGACCAGGATTTTCGTATGCACACAAGTGGTAAGTGAAATATTTAAATTTGTTGATGCCAGCGCCATCTTCCGATTGTGTTAAGTGCTTCTAGTTTACAGAATTCTACTCCACATGTTGTAAGTGTACTTAACACATGTGTGCCTTAAATTAAATAGCATTAACTGCATTTACCACATTTGTGTCTTGTAAAAAGTGAGGTTAATTCTCTGTTTTTGTTGTTTTTAATACCGGTGCAATTATGTCGTGTTCTAGGGGCAAACATCTAGTCAATTTAGCATTATCAAGAAATATAAATTGCAATATTGGTAAGTTTATTTATAGATAATAGCTTGTGGTTGAGAGTGCCGGCTTTTTGACTTCAATTGTGGGCGGTCAAGTATGAAAGAACTATAATGCATAATATTTTTGTACCAAAAAATTGTTATATTTAGAGGATGGAATACACACTCTGGATGAAAAATCTAGTCTAGCCAGTGTTTCTGCTCAGTGTAATCAAGACAATGCCATTCAAATCGATCGTCCAGCGAAGATATGCATTTTATCAGATCAAATTATCGTACCAAAGCGTATAGATGTTATTGTTCCAAGTCAGAAACATGGCGAACAATCTGAAGAAAGTATTCAACCATCTTTGTTATCCATTGAAGGTAAAGCTAAGCAATTAGTTTGATTTAAACCATGTTTTAGTAATAATTTTCTTTTTTTAGTAAGAACTGAACTAAAAAATAACGAAATTGCTATGCCACAACCTTCCGTTTTTGAAGAGCTCGCAGAGTCTGAAGAACTGAATGAACCCTTTCAATATTCGTCCAGTTCTTACCACCCTTCTTCCGATAGTGGCGATTCGTCGGCTGATTCCGACAACGAGACACTTGCGAATGTCGCGAGAAGAATACAAACTCAAAATGTTTCTAAAGGTAATAAAAATAAAAGGAAACGAAAGCCAGATAGAAAAAATTGGCACCGATCCGTTGTTAAGAAATTAAGATTAAGTGGGAAAAACTATGTAAATCGAAGTGGGAAATCAATACCGGCCAAAAAACCAAAGGAAGTCGATTGCAGTAAATGCAGATATAAATGTGGTGAACAGTTTTCACAAGCAGATAGAGAGGCAATCTGTCAAGAGTATTATAATCTGGCTGATGATGTTCACCAGAAAATACATTTGACATCGTTAATGCGAAAGGTGCTAGTTGCTAGAAAAGTAAACAATCCAAAATCTAAAAATCGAGAGACATCCCGGGTTTATTACTTAAAAAACTCTGTGGGAGAAACCCACAGAGTATGTTTAAAATTTTTTTGTGCCACATTTGCGATATCTCATAGGGTAGTCGAAAACTGTGCAAATAACATGAGTGGAAATGGCCTTTATACTGGACGTGATAAGAGAATTGGTGTTCAACCACCAAATGCCACTTCTTCGGAAACCATGCAGTTAGTGAAGGAGCACATAGACTCATTTCCTAGAATAGAATCGCATTATTGTAGGCGTGATTCACAAAAGCAGTACCTGTCACCTGATCTCAATATTTCGAAAATGTATAGATTGTATAAAGATGATTATTGTGTGCAAAAGAATGTTCAAGCTGTATCACTGTTTGTTTACCAAAAAGCATTTCACGAATTTGATCCAAGGTTGGATTTTTACAAACCAAAAAAAGATCAGTGTTCTTTATGCAACACGTACAACACAGCTAAAGACAAAGGACCACTGCAAGAAGAATATGACAATCACAAGCAACGGGAAAAAGAGGCTATGCAAATGAAAGCAGATGATAAACAAAGATTACACGCGGAAAACGGCAAAACGTTTAGGTCAATATCTTTTGATCTGCAAGCTATTTTGTCCATTCCTCACGCAGGTGATAACCAAATTTATTATAAACATAAATTAAATGTCTATAATTTCACAATTTATGACGCATCCAATTCTGATGGGCACTGTTTTGTTTGGGACGAAACCCATGGAAACAAAGGCAGTGTTGAAATTGGCAGTTGTTTATTAAAATATCTGCTCAACTTGCCAGAAACTGTGACACACGTGGCCTCCTTTTCCGACACATGCGGTGGGCAAAATCGCAACAAATTCGTTGCAGCGGCTATGTTGTACGCTGTCAATAATATTGAGCATTTGGAAATCATTGACCTAAAATTTATGGAGACTGGACACTCATACTTAGAAGCAGACTCAATGTACTCCACGATAGAGACGGCCAAACGTCATAAGAAAATTTACTCTACTCGCGAATGGTGTTTATTAATCTCAACGGCCAGACTAAAACCTAGAGAATATCACGTCACGAATATGAAATTTAGTGATTTCTTCGATTTGCAAAAACTCGTCGTAGATACTGTATTTAACACTACACTAAATACAAATAACGAAAAAGTCAACTGGCTTCGTATCAAGTGGCTTCGTTTCCAGAAGGAAAATCCTAACATTATAAAATACAAGTATAACCTCTCAGAAGAAAGTTTTTTTGAATTGGATGTCACTCATAAACACAAACTGGGAAGGAAAAAGAAATGGGAACACGTCACATTAAATAAAAAATACACGTCGCGTTTACCAGTCTCCCAAAAAAAGAAAAAGGACCTGCTGTTTCTTTTAGAAAAGAAGATTATCCCAGATGATTACACAAACTTTATAAATGAAATACCAGCAACAAAAAACACAGTTATTTTTAATGAAACTGATACGGAAAATAGTGATTAAGAAACCAAAATACTTTTTGTTTTCATTTAATTTTCTTATTGATATAAAAATTGATTCAAAATAATTTACGTTGGTAGTTTCTTTTGTAACAAATAATTGTATTGCGCCAAATGTGGTAAGTACAGGTATTTCACACTAATTTTCAAAAATTTTAATACTGTATAACAAAATATTACAAATGAGCATTTTCACGCTTAAGCTTATATTCCAGCCTAATTTATTTAAGCATCTTCGTTGTCTAAAAACGATCATGTGAATTACACCGAACTAATAAACTTTAAATTTCATATAACTCAAAACCAACATTTTCGCACTTACAACATTTGTGTACTAGACCATCGATATATAAGAGATGTGTTAAACATTTGCGACAGTGGACAACTGGAAAGAGGAAGTGCCTAAAGTTTGGTGTACCAATGGTTTGGAGAAACTATCATGACGACTGCTATTTTTGTCTCGTTAATATTAAAGGCATAAATAGAAACAATAGACACAAATGGACATATGCTGATCTAGATTCTGCAAGAAGGCCTGTAGCGCATTCGGAAGAAATACCCGTTCCATCATTCAGCAGTCTGCCCGAACTGACAGAAGATGATACAGAAACATCAACGTCTGACGAAGTTCAAAGAATTCAATCAGAAAACGACAGCGAATTTGAAGCAGATTTAGCAACTCCGCAGTGTTTCAATCAAGAAGAACTAAACGATCTTATAAGAGACCTGAATCTCTCAAAGGAATCCGCTGAATTACTTGCATCCAGATTAAAAGAAAAAAATCTACTTATCTACTACTCTATCGTAAAATAGATAAGGATCTGCTGCCTTTTTTCGCTCAGGAAAATGACTTGGTATTCTGTAACAATATAAAAAGACTCTTAGAAAAAATGGGTTTGCTTGAATACACTCCAGATGATTGGCGCCTTTTTATTGACAGTTCAAAACGTAGTTTAAAATGTGTTCTATTACATAACGGTAACAAATATTGCTCAATTCCTATTGGTCATTCTACTACCATGAAGAAAGAATATGAAACAATTGCATTAGTTTTGAGAAAAATTAAATACGAAGAACATCAGTGGGCAATTTGTGTTGATTTAAAAATGGTTAACTTCCTCCTGGGACAGCAGAGTGGTTATACAAAATATCCTTGTTTTTTGTGCCTTTGGGACAGCAGAGCTAAAAATGAGCACTGGGTTAACAAAAATTGACCTTCAAAAGATGTCATGATTCAAGGAAAACAAAACGTGATCAACGAACCTTTGGTTTCAAGAGAAAAAATCTTATTTCCAATTTGTGAAGGCTTTAAATCGAGATGGAAATTGTTTTCCGTAAATTAACGTAAATTTCCTGGCATTAGCACGGAAAAACTGAAAGCTGGTATATTCGATGGTCCTCAAATAAGGCGACTTGTTAAAGATCCACAATTCACCACATCAATGAACGAGACTAAATCTAACGCTTGGTGTTCATTTGTTCAAGTAGTACAAAATTTTCTTGGCAATCATAAAGCAGAGAATTCATAGAATTAGTGGAAACTATGCTTTCAAATTTTAATATTCTCGGCTGAAGAACAGGGGGAAATATTCCATCAGGATATTAAAACTGTGGAAGATCGTTTTCAAGGACGATGGGATAGCCACGTGGTGGCGGACTACTGCTGGAGCCTTCAGCGAGACTGCCCTAGTAAACTCCATTCTAGAAGGTCGTATAAAAGAAAATTTTTATGTGATTAGTGACTAATGTAATCATGTAAATTAAGTTTTTGCAATAAATACTTAAATCCATGTGTCTTTGTTTTTTTAACTGGCAATAGTAATATATATTATAACAGTTATAACGTAAAATATATACACAATTTTTTTTTTAACTAGATCTGATAGACAAAATCTGAGAACTTTTTCACATTCTGCATCCAAAAATTACCCAGGAACAGTTAAAATATGGCAGGCACCAAAATGTGTGTTGGCCTGTGCAATTAATCAGTGGCGCCTCGTAAAGAAATATGTTAACGGTCGCATATTACTTCCCTCGTAAAAGGGAAGTACAGGCTCTTTTTTGATTTTTCTCAAGAAATTCAAAATATCCAATCGATGTATTTCAGTTCGGAGAATTCGAAAATCGTAACAAAAAAAACAATTGAATGAGAAATGACATTTGCCGGTCTAAAATGACTTTAGAACCTTTTAGTGAATGCGACCATATTGGAAAATTTAAACCCCTGACAGGTTTAAGTGTTTAGTACCGGGTTTAGCCATGGTCTAAATTTAGACCTGAAGGGGGTCAACCTTTGCTTTGTGAATACGGTTTAAGGGGGTTTAAGACTTAGACCTAGGGTTTAAAGTTTAAACCTCTTTAGCGAATACGGCTGTTTGTGATATATATATATATATATATATATATATATATATATATATATATATATATATGAAAGCATATATAAAAGCCATGCATGCATGTTGTCATTATTGACATTCATTTGTGGTTATCGACCCTTTAAATTCATCTCAGTCCAAAACTACCAATAAGAATCCTCGATGGAAAATATTGTATCTCAATGGACTTAATCTGGGTCAGGTTACCTTCGGCCTCAGGCGCAACGCTCGACCAGGTTACTAATTATTTCTTATTTCATTTCTCGGATGAGAGCGATGCCAGCCATCAAGAACATTTTCGTCTTCTAGTTCTTCATATTTCAGTTAACAATCGAAGGCGTACTATTAGTGACCTAGAGATCAAGGTACCGGGATACCCAAATAAAAGTGAATAGTCCTTATAACTTTTTTCTTTATATAAATGGAAGAAAATATTACGAGACATCGATGTTCTCGGCTATTTTAAATTGAATCATATGGTTTTTATCGCATTTTTGCATTCTACGAAATTTCTAGGCTCATTTTCTGCAACATATAATAATGCTGTTTTACTGTCCTTTTTCAAATATTTATATTTAAACACTTCTAATGCATCACTGGTTTTAAACATTAATTTCAAATGCATATGTTTTTGTTATTATCCAAGCGATTTTAACAAACTTTTTTTTCCTGATAGGTGAGTCCTTCTACTTTCTGAAGCCCTAGGCAGAGTCGAAAATTTTGTTGTATTGTACCGGGAAAACTAAAAATTACGTGAGCATGTAAATAAACCAAAATTTAATATGACTTCTAAAAAGAGACGGGGCATGCAGATTTTATTTTTTCATATCTTTCGAATACGTAAAGGTTTACTGTACCATATGACCAAGTTTGAAACTTTACTTTTTAATACAGGGTGAATAAAAAGATATACACTTTAAACCAGTGGTCGCCAACCCGTCGATCGCGATCTACCCATAGCTCGTGAACACATTTCTGGTAGCTCACAACATATCTTGTAAAATAGAAGCGTTCATAAATTTTGAAAAAAAAAATCACAATATGAAAGCTAGCAGCGGCAACACTGCGGTGACCGCTCTGGGCAAAAGCTGCTAGAATTTACCAGAGTGGCAGCATCGCGTGAATGTTCGAGAACACGAGAACGATCTGGATTGCTTTTAACGCGATAAATGCGCATGTCGGGGATACAAAGCGTGCAGTTTAAAACTAAAAGGCATTAGATATGATAGATAGATAGTACACAGAGTGAGCAAGACAACAAAATTATGGAAAGCAGTAGTAAGAAAGTAAAGACAATTGTCATTCGGAATGGAAATGGGAAGAACAGTATTTTTGTACAGAATTTAAAGGTAAAAATGTTTGTTTGTTATTTAATGCCTGTGTTTCGGTTGATAAAAAAAGAAAATATTGAGAGGCATCATAAAAGTGTACATCCGAATTTTGAAAAATATTTCCCGTTACATGCTAAGAGAAAAAAAAATATAAAGAATAAACCTATTTAAAATTTATTGTCTATGATGTAACAAATTATCAAATTCAATTTTTCTTGTATTATCTGACAATAGTACTTTGTGCTGTAATTGGAATCCCTGAGGATCTAATCAAGAGTAAAACTCAGCTATACAAAGAAGCTATTAGGAAATATGATAAAAAACAATTTTTACCAAATTCCGAAACAATAATATAATTCAAATAAAAGACCGCAATGACTTATAGAAACAATATTATGTGTATTATATTTCTATTACTGCAAAAGTGTACTTTTGGTAAATTTATTTTGAGTTTCTGGAGTGAATAACGTATTTAAACGATCAACTATTTACTGTTTTTATGATAATTGTTTTTGATTTGTATTCAAATTTTTATTGGAAGTATGTTAATTTCACGAGAATATGATATTAGATTATTTTGATGTCGCTAACGCCCCGTGCGTTAGCGACGGAGGTATTTGACGGCATTGAGCAGGTAGAGTATTTCTTAAATAAACATAATTTAAACATTCTCCGTTTGAATATAAGAAGTTTACAAATTTTGAAGAACTGACAATATATTTAAATCAAATTAGTTTAAGCTGTATTAGTTTTATAATATTATCAGAAACCTTCGAAACTCGAAGATACAAATTATTTTAAAATTGAAGGATTTACAACATATCATAACAACTCTTTGAAAAATAAGAACGATGGGATGATAATATATGTACAGGGTGTTCCAGCGAGGACTGAACAGGGACCTATTTTCGACCTTCCTTGTATTTTGGAAAAATTCAAAATAGCCAATCGATGTATTTTTTCTTGTAGAAGCCAAAAATGTCATCGAAAAAATATTTGAATCAGAAACAAAAGAGTTACGCTATGCATCAGGTGTTTTTTAAATGGAATGTATCGTTTTTATACGATTTTTGGAAAGAGTGATTTTTTTTTATGTCCGTTCTGATTAAAAGATTTGATTTTGCGATAGCTGTTTATATTACATTTTAATGTTTTACAAACTAAAATTTTAGCTTCACCTATTTAAAATATACGATAGGTTGGTATAGGTGATCAAGGTAAAATGACGTTTGAATGCTTTGTCAATAAAAATTGACATTATTTTAATTATTGTCGAAGTCTTCACCTAAAAAATATATATTTGACTCTGATCGAAATGAAATACTCTTTGGACGAGAGACTACAGATTGTTATGCTATTTTACAAGTGCCAAAAAAATGCAAGAGAAGCAAGAAGAAGATTTATGGCAAATTTTCATAGAAATATATCCATCAATACAATTCTAAGGATAAAAAACCTATTTGAGGAAAATAAAACTTTACATGATAGAAAAAGAAATTCAATAAAAAATAATTATTAAATAATAAAATAAAACTACTAATAACATAAGTTTTCAATGTGACCGCCGTCTTTCTCGAACAACATCGATAACCCCTTTGTAGCCTTACTAAACTTGCTGTTACAATATGATTTTCCTGGTTAAGGCGGTTTATTTCATCGACAATTTTTCCCATGATCTCTTGAATATTTTCGTTTCGTTGTCTGTATACGACGTTCTTCAAATGGCCCCAAAGAAATGTATCCAAAACTGAGAGGTCGGGGATATTGGGCGGCCAAGCATATGTTCCATTTCGCCCTATCCATTCGTTATGGCGCCGATTTAAATATTGAACCACATCATGCACGGCATGAGGAGGCACCCCATCATGTTGCCAAATTAAATTCTGATATTCTGCCAATGGTAAGTCTTCCAAAAAATTTTCAATTTCGTTTTCTGAAAACTCATAATATCTTTGCCCATTTAAAGTCCCGTTAAAAAATATTGGTCCCAAAATTTTATTGTTTTTTATCCCACACCAAACATGAATAGAATTCCTCCCTTGAAATTTAATAGCCTGGAACTTTTTTGGATTTTCAACGGCCCAGTGGTGACTATTATGTCTGTTGAATACTCCCGATGTTGTGAAAGTAGCTTCGTCGGTCCACACAATATTTTTGAATAAATCAGGGTCTTCGTTTTCTTGCCGAATTACCATTTGAGAAACAAATTGGAAGCGAAGTTCTTTTTGTGCCGGTGTTAGGTGCTGAAGTGGAAGGATACGAAAAGACCTAAATTTATGAATTTTCAGAGTCCTGTGAACAGTCCCTCGGGTAACTCTTCTGCGCCTTACACCGCCACCGTACTGAACTTCCCGAACTGCATCCGAAATAGATTTGGTTGGATTAACTTGAAAATAATTTATAATGGCCTGGTCTCGATTTCTTCTTCTTTGTATATTTCTTTTTCTATCATGTAAAGTTTTATTTTCCTCAAATAGGTTTTTTATCCTTAGAATTGTATTGATGGATATATTTCTATGAAAATTTGCAATAAATCTTCTTCTTGCTTCTCTTGCATTTTCTCGGCACTTGTAAAATAGCATAACAATCTGTAGTCTCTCGTCCAAAGAGTATTTCATTTCGTTCAGAGTCAAATATATATTTTTTAGGTGAAGACTTCGACAATAATTAAAATAATGCCAATTTTTATTGACAAAGCATTCAAACGTCATTTTACCTTGATCACCTATACCAACCTATCGTATATTTTAAACAGGTGAAGCTAAAATTTTAGTTTGTAAAACATTAAAATGTAATATAAACAGCTATCGCAAAATCAAATTTTTTAATCAGAACGGACATAAAAAAATCACTCTTTCCAAAAATCGTATAAAAAACGATACATTCCATTTAAAAAACACCTGATGCATAGCGTAACTCTTTTGTTTCTGGTTCAAATATTTTTTCGATGACATTTTTGGATTCTACAAGAAAAAATACATCGATTGGCTATTTTGAATTTTTCCAAAATACAAGGAAGGTCGAAAATAGGTCCCTGTTCGGTCCTCGCTGGAACACCCTGTACATAATAAAATTTCTGTGCAGAGTAAACTTTATAAACTCAGCGAAACAAATTTGCTAAGGTGTTGTTTTGAGTTATGTAGTGAGACTTATAGCATAACAGCTTGCTACAGATCACCGTCAACTAATATGGATACATTTCTAGAGGATATCGATAAATATTTTAATAACTTAACTCACCGGGACACAGAAATTTTTGTAGGAGACGTAAACATAAATATAATGAATGAATTCGATAACGATGTTAACAAATACTTAAATATTTTAGCACAAAATGGTTACTTTTTATGCACAAAAAAACCGATGCGAGAAAATGAAATATCTTCTACTACAATCGACCATTTATTTCTTAAAACTAAAAATTTGCAAGACAAAACAAGAACTATAAAACCATTTATTATAAAAACTTGTTTAACAGACCGTTACACTATTGGTTTATGCATACAAAATATAGACATACGCGATGAAATAATTAAGGTGCAAATTAAGAAACAAATAGATTATAAAATTATAATATAGAAACAAATAGATTATAATATTATAAAACCGTGGATAACACAAGGAATTGTAAATTCAATAAGATATCGCGATCAGTTAAAAAAACAGCTAAATAAAAATTACTCTCTAGCCTTATTAGACAAATATAAAAAATACCGAAACTCATTAAACAGGATTATAAAATTAACTAAAAACACATTCTACAAAAATATAATATCAGAAGCAAAGAATGATTACAAAAAAATTTGGGGAATAGTGAATCAAATAACTGACAATACCTACTTTCATAAGGAAGCAGACATTGCTGATATGTTTAATAATTTTTTTATAAATATAGGAGCACACATTCAAAAAAATATTGCCAAAATCTAAATACGAAAAGACATATTCATCCGAACCCAAAAAAGGTAAATAAAAAATCAATATTTTTAAGACCTATTGAGCAGAATGAGCTTATCAAACACATGAAGTCACTAAAAAAGTATTCTTCTCCTGGGGAAGATGGGCTCACTGTTGATTTTATACAGCAGGTGCACGTATTTCTTTTACAACCTTTGCTATATTTATATAACTTATGTCTTGAATCATTTAATATACCTGGGGCTTGGAAAACATCAATAGTTACACCAGTTTTTAAAACAGATGATCAAACACTATTAACAAATTATCGACAATTATCTCAGTAATTAATAACATTGCTAAACTTTTTGAGAAATGTCTTAAACTAAGGTTAGTCCATTATCTCGAAAAAAATAAGCTCTTATATATTAGACAATTCGGTTTTAGAAATAATACATCGACGAAAGATGCAGTTTTTGAGCTAATTAGCGGTATATTTGATCACAATAAAAATAGACAAAAGGCTCTAGCGGTGTTTCTAGATCTCACTAAAGCTTTTGACACAGTAGCACACAATATTCTTTTTGAAAGATTAGAAGAAATAGGTATACATGGTGGTCCTCTGCTTCTTATAAAGAATTATTTAACGGCTAGGAAACAGAAAGTAAAAATAAACGATACTTTTAGTGAAAGTGCTATAATATCTACCGGGGTACCACAGGGAACAGTATTAGGGCCAATACTCTTTCTCATATATATTAATAAAATTGGAAATCTAATACAAGACTGCAAGGTTATATCATATGCAGACGATACAGCACTACTATTTGAAGCCGAAACTTGGGAGGAGACATACCGACATGCAGAGACGGGTCATGGTATTGTTCACGACTGGCTTAATGCCAGTAAATTAAGTCTCAATATTAAAAAAACCTACTTTGTGACCTTTTCCCCAACAAATGTCGATCAACCACTAACAGAAATTTTAAAAGTCCATTCATTGCAATGTGATAAAAAAAATGTAAACTGTAACTGTCTTAAAATAAACAAGGTATCTAAAATTAAATATCTAGGTGTCATTGTTGAGAAACATTTAAAATGGAATGAACACACAAATTATTTAACTACAAAAATTAGAAAAATGTTTTATAAGTTCTCTCAGCTTAGGGATATTTTAAGTAAAAATCTTATTTTGATACTGTATAACTGGTTGGTTGAATCAATTCTAAGATACTGCATTATTGTTTGGGGAGGCTTATATGACTCACACCTAAAAATTTTAGCAACTTGTCAAAATAGTGTTTTAAAAATAATTTTACATAAACGTCGAAGGCATCCGACTTCTCTTTTATATAACCTAAATAATATTCTCAATATTCGTAATCTTTACACCTTATCATGTCTTACATACATTAATAAAATAAAAACTGCATATTCAATGAAATCTCATATCTATCTAGCACGAACCAATGTTAATGAAAATTTTATTGCGCCTATCTCCCATAATTCTTTTTGCTCTAGGTTTATTACGTACCTTGCTCCGAGAATGTTTAATATGTTGCCCAATCACTTAAAAAAAATAATGTTAGAAAATAATAAAAATTTGAAAAAACACCTTAAGAGTTTTATCCAGCAAAATAAAGACTATTTCACTCCATTATTTTTAAATTAACTATAAGCTTTCTTATATTATCCTCTGTCTGCTCTGGTTTATATGGTCCCTCTGCCTACTGCGTTTGCCCTTCATTAGCCGCTTGTCACATACCATGTAAATATTTTTTTTTTGGGAGCTATCAAGGCATTCAAATTATTTTATAATTTAGGCTTGATTACTCCTCTCAAGTTAGGTATTCATTAATTATTTAGTTTATTTATAGTACAATATCAGCATGTATTCTTGAGTAAGATGAACTAAGAATTTAATGTAAAAGATATTAAATAAATTATGTTTATGTTTATGTTTACTCAGAAAATACTCGTTCAAAATCACAAGATACAATTGGAACATATTCCAACAAATTCAAATCAATGTTTATTCAAAATTGTTCATTATCTGGATTCATTGTCTCTTTATTGTCCAAAACTGCACTAATATTTTTCAAATCTTTGTAACCAATATGTTTTTCTAAAACCGTAGCTAATTTTTGAGAAATTACTTTATTTTTAGTGTTAGTTATAGTTTCACTCACTTTTTCTATCATTTCTACGATTTTTGACAAAGAAAGTCCTCCAACAATTGGTAATGGGGAGTTTCCTGCAGTTTACCTAAATTTTTCTACCCGAGGCGGAGCTTTTAGGAATACTTTCTTCACCGAGGAAATCAGATCGTTCACTCCTGGATAAAAAGAACGAACTTTCTTCTTCAACTTATCATTTTAGGGTACAATATTTGTAGACCACCCATTGCTTTACATATGTATGGAGCAGCATCTGTAATTGCCACTAACACTCTATCATATTTAATACCACCGGGCCATAAAGAGTGAGTGAGTTCAAAAATCCAACAACAGTTGAATGATTGATTTACTTTGTCTAACCCAACACACCAAAAACAAAATTAGCAACACATCTCTGCTCGACATCAGTTGTTTTATCTAGTGACACTCATATACTTTTATCTATCTTCTAACATAGTTTTTCCTTAACGTGGATTCATGTGGAATTGATGTTTTTGTGTACTGCTCTAAAAATAATGACTTCAGGGCAGGATTACTTAATTTATTCAGTGGAATATCCACACTAATAAACGCCTTGCACAAATCCTCATTGAACTTTGATCGTTTGGGTTCCGGTCCTGGTGAAAACGCTGTGGTAGTTAAAACTTGTTTCTGAGCACACTTTTTGCTTTTTTGGATCTGATGCTTTGTAGTTCCTATGTGTTGTGTCACTTCGAATTTCTTATTCGCAGTAAGAGGAACATCACAATATTTACAAAACAGCACAAAACCGTCAGTGGCAAAATCAGGAAAATCTTTTACGAATTGATTTAATACCGCACTTAATGAACGCTTTTCTTTCGGCATATTGGACAATGTTCACGCCACAATGTGTAAACTAAACTGACTGGAAAAATTATTTCTAACATACTTAAAACGTGCGTATTTATGATTATAAATCCGTGGTAAATCCATAGTTTGTAAAGCACAGCTGTTCTATTGGGTACCTATAACAATTTTAAGAAAGGATGGGTGAAACCCTTGGCCTGCCAGCGACTAGACATTTTTTATTATTTTATTATTATGGATTATATTTGAAATATACGGAAGCGTAGAAGGGCCACAATTTTTTTTATTTTTCAATTCTGAGTTTAAAGTTGGAATTTAACAAAATTCTGAGTTTAAAGTCAAAATTTAACAAAATTCTGAGTTCAAAGTCGGAATTTAACAAAATTCTGAGTTCAAAGTCGGAATTTAACAAATTTCTGAGTTTAAAGTAAGATTTTAACTAAATTCTGAGTTTAAAGTCAAAATGTAACAACATTCTGAGTTTAAAGTAGGAATTTAATAAAATTCTGAGTTTAAAGTAAGAATTTAACTAAATTCTGAGTTTAAAGTCGGGATTTTAGCTAAATTCTGAGTTTAAAATAAAAATGTAACAAAATTCTGAGTTTAAAGTAGGAATTTAATAAAATTCTGAGTTTAAAGTAAGAATTTAACTAAATTCTGAGTTTAAAGTCAGAATTTAGCAAAATTCTGAATGTAAAGTCAGAATTGAACAAAATTCTGAGTTTAAAGTCGGAATTTAGCAAAATTCTGAGTTTAAAGCCAGAATTTAGTACGTACGATTGCATAACAAACTGCAACAAAAAACCAAGTTCATTATTCTTGTTTGAATAATGGCAAATGCGCTATGAATTGTTCTACCAAACTACAGATAGTTAAAAAGTGATAAAAGGGGGGAGGGTACAAAATAAAAGTTTCCTATTTTGATTTTAGTGTTAAATAAGTCCATGACAAATAAAACATATGTTTAATTAGTTCATTTTATATATATTTATTTATTTCTATTGCTGAAAAAAAAGCCAAATTGAACTTTAGAAATTTTTATTAAAAAAACCACATATACAATACATGTACACCAAAAGGTACATAAAAGAATAAAAAACAGGCTATACTTACAAAAAAACATATACATTTAAAGGTTCACAAAAAAAATATAAAAAAATAAATAAGTCTTAGGAAACGGTTCAAATATGTTTCAACGATGTCAGGGTGTCTCGCTTTTAGAAGTAAAGACGAAGCATACTGACAGATCTCCCCCTCTGTTTCAGGGTAATTCAAGTTAAGTGTCCTACTGGAAATATCTGAGATCCAACGAATAGGATGTTTAGAGAATTTCGCTTTGGCCATAGATGAACATAATATACTCTCGTTATAAAATATTTTAAATTACGCGGTGTTGCCGCTTCTAGCTCAAACTGGAGGCTCATCCGTTCCTAAAATGAAATACCCTATATTTTATTAAATTTTTATATTTTTCTGAAAAATCCAAACACTTATTAAGTTACCTTTCCCATTCATAAAT
The DNA here is from genome assembly GCA_030620095.1 of Kuschelorhynchus macadamiae. Taxonomy (NCBI): domain Eukaryota; kingdom Metazoa; phylum Arthropoda; class Insecta; order Coleoptera; family Curculionidae; genus Kuschelorhynchus; species Kuschelorhynchus macadamiae. The sequence goes on along the minus strand of JAUTXW010003121.1, from coordinate 62,801 downwards.
TTAACGGTTTTCGAGAAAATGGCGCTTGAACAATGACAATTTTGACTCTTTTCGGTAAATCTCAAACGAGTTTACTTGCAACGAAACGGAATTCTGTGTTAATATTTAATTATCTATCTCCTGACAACAATTTCAGGTTTGACAGGAGATGTCAAAAAGGCATTTCGGTAAATTCTGACTTTAAACTCAGAATTTTGTTAAATTCTGACTTTAAACTCAGAATCTAGTTAAATTCCGACTTTAAATTCAGAATTTAAAAATAAAAAAAATGTACGCTTCCGTAGAAATACATCAAATTTGTCTTGTGAAATAAAAATATATTTAGAAAAATTAGAATATAGGTATACATTTTTCCTGTAATAACTGCAAAATATACATTTAAATACAAAAATTGCCAAAATATGCATTTACATATGCTTTCATGCAAATGCATATATATCCAAAGCCTATTAATCACTATTGCTAATTCCATTCATTCATTTCTTTTCCTTATGCTTGTTCCATTGTCTGGATCTCCTCTTGTTTTCTAGTCTTCTATTTGTTTATATTGTGGTATTTAATGATGAAGTGCCTCGTCAATATTTTCACATCGCATTTGAGCTGAGCTCAAGTAATTACCCTCTTCAAAGCGCCACTATGCCTAAGCACGTTCAAAATTCGAACCGACAGACGATTTTCTAGACGGCCTTTACGCCGCATGGGATGCCTACAAACACCGTTCACCTTTCGGTATTGGAAAGAATCCCCAGGAAATGAGATTCAAGGTGCGGCGGCATCTTCACAGCACCGGCTCATCTTTTCTCGAGTACTTTCAAGGTCCTTTTTACTACGATAACACTCAATTTTACGCTGGCATTATTCGCATATGGCTATCGGGAGTCCCACGCAGCTATTTTGTAAATGTGTATAAATATATAATTGTATAAATATATTGATCGCGTGGTTTTTAGAATAATAGGCCTATAAATAAATAATAAGTTTATAAATAAAAAGGTTTTATTAACCGAATTCAAAAGAGGTTATCAATTTGACTCTATGTATTTTTTTTTGTATGTACAGGGTTTTCCCGAATATTTTTCCACCCATCTAGAGAGTTTATTTGAATAGATACGGAAACGCCGTAAATACAAAAGTTATTGGGTTTTTATGAAGATTTAGAATATTCTATCATAATTGCGAAAATATTATTGGAAATGTCAAATTTTGACAGGTTGTCAGTTTTTTTTAAACGAAACACCCTGTATATTAAATCATATTCTTGAAGATCTTTTTTTTCTAATTTCAATTATATATACTTTTAATATATTCTGTCAATTAGTTTTGGATGTATATGCGTGTTAATATTAAGGTAATTTGCGCTAAAACATAGTCAGGCATGGTCAAGACAATTGCAATGAATATCTTTTGTATTCTTGTTTTAGAAAATCTTGAGCGCTCAATTCCCGATGCAGCTACTTTTTTTAACAAATCATGGCATAAAATCCACTCAGTTCTAAAACATTATAAATATAAGCCATATAAGTTTTTAGGTACCTACTCAAGAATTAACCGATCAAAATAAAATAGACCGATTACACTTCTGCCAAGAAATAGAAAGACGTGTTATGATGAACCAACTCAATCTGTCAAACATAATTTTCACTGACGAGGCAAGGTTTACCACAGGCATGTTTAACCGGAAAAATAAGCATTTTTGGTCAAAAGAAAACCCGCGAGCTCTTCAGGCGGTCAAAATTCAGGGAAGAAGATCCCTATATGTTTGGTGTGTCCTTCTTAACAATCGTGTTATTGGCAACAAGATGGTGCCCCTCCTCATCCAGCCGGTCACTAATTGTTTAAATGACCATTATGGATTGGAAGTCAAGGACATATTTTTGCGGAGTTATCTGAAAAACAAGATATACTACAGTTGGCCAAGAACCATCCAAGCTTTAGAGCAAAATATAGTCCAAACAATCGACGATTTAAACACCCAATCACCTCATTTTATCTACGCATCCATACTCAGAAAACTTAGAAGAAATATTCAGAAATGCATTATAAACCAAGGAGGCTATATAGAAAACCAAAACTTAGTTCTTTAAGCTAATATTATTATTTATCTACTTTATATTATTGATTTTTTATGGTATTGTTTCTTTCCACTATTCTAACTTTTCGCTTAAGTGTTTTTCTTTCATTCAATTGTTTAACGATGTTTAATATTATGCTACGAGTCGGTGTTGGTCTATCTGGAAACCGTCTATGATATTCGTTACGAGCTATCCACGCATTTTTACCATGTGAATATAACAATTCTATCATGTCGAGTTTCTCTTCTTCCGAATAACCCATCGTCCAACGTATTAGATATTAAAAATGCTCGTAAATACATACTTCTGATCGGTAATCACAAAAACGCGTCGTTCATTGCAATTCAATTGTCTTGACCATGGCTCACTATGTTTTAGCGTAATTTACCTTACCATTTCTTTAATGTTTGAACGCTTATATATCCAAAACTAATTGACAGAATATATTAATAAAAGTATATATATTTGAAATTATAAAAAAAAGATCTTGAAGAATAAGATATAATATACAGGGTATTTCGTTTAAAAAACTGACAACCTGTCAAAATTTTACATTTCCAATAATATGTTCGCACTTATGATAGAATATTCTAAATCTTCATAAAAAACCGAACAACTTTTGTATTTACGACATTTCCGAATCTATTCAAATAAACTCTCTAGGTGGGTGGAAAAATATACGGGAAAACCCTGTACATCGATTACTCCGCCATTGTTTGACCAATTTGCATGAAAGTTTCAAGGAATACTCAGGATATTGCTGGACTGGTCTCAAAGCAGGCATATTAGAAAGACTTTTAAAAATGGCGGAATGACACAATATTGATTGTTTACGCGAGCGACGCAGACAATATATTGCGTTCACCATAATATCAGGAAAAAAAGTGTATATGACATTTGTAATGGACTCAGTGATTATTTATTGAATCTGACTGAATAAATGGAACTAAAAAGGTAGTCTAAGGACCAGAAGCTAGGGTTGCCAAGTGAAGAAAAGTGCTACCATATCAAGGCGGTACAGTTATGTTTTGGCTGAGATAATGTGAAATAATATAACGATGATGTGTCAAATTTACATAGAACATATCCTGGACCCAGTTTTTCGCATGTGGCCGGGTGCTGTAAGTCCAAACGTTTTATTGATGGAAGATAATGCTACCGCACATATGGAAAGAGCAGTGATCTAATATAAAGAAGTAGAAGGAATATCAAGTTTGAACTGGGCTCCGCAGTCGCCGGACTTATATCTAGTCGAAATTGCATGGTATATATTGAGAAGGCGTGTAATGAAAAAAAATGAAAGTTTTTCCAACCTCATTGAAGCGGCTGTGGAGGAACGGAATGCAATTCTACGCCACCATATAAACAACCAAATTGAAAGCATGCCAAGAAAAATTAAGCAATTTATTAGAGCTGGTGGAGGGCCAACAGACTATTAAGTTTTTGTGTTACGTTGTCGTTTTATTTGTTCGCATTTCTTTTTTAATCGTTTTTTGTCGCCTTGTTGTCGCTTTGGTGTAGTTTTATTTTCTATGTTTGGTAAAAAAAAACTTTTAATAAGCAACATTTCTTAAAAAAAATCTGTAAGTGTGTCCTCAAATGTAAAATAAACCATTTGGACTTTATAGAATTTCATCTCCCTTGTATTAAGACTCCAAATGTCAAACCTTGCAATGGCATACAGTAGCTCTAAAATTAACTTTACTTGTTACACTGTTCAAGGAAATTAAAATTAGGAATACATCTCTAGGTATTCAAAAATGTTCAATGGCTAAGTGTATTTTTTAAATTAACCATATTTCTAAGTTATGGTTGAAAGCGTATATCTTTTTATTCACCCTGTATTAAAAATTAAAATTTCAAACTTGGTGATGTGGTACAGTAAACCTTTACGTATCCGTAGCATATGAAAAAATAAAATCTGCATGCCCAGTCTCTTCAGAAAGTACAAGGACCGACATATCAGAAAAAAAAGAATGAATAATAAAAATATATGCATTTGAAATTAAAAATCAGTGATGCATGTTAAGTATTGACTAGTGTAGGGGAGAATTTATGGTTTTGTCAGTTTATGTCAAGCTTGGCGTTCCGATTAGTAAAAAATCTAATTTCCAGCGCTGACTCTGACTAATGAAGGTTATGATTTTTTAATATTATAACAAGTATAAAATAAATTACATATTAAAAATGTGTAAAACGTTTTATAAAGTGTACCAAAAAGCAAAAAAATCAGTACATTCTCCTTCCATTTTTGCAAAAGTTCACTACACACAAAAAACACACTTGCATGTAATTATGTTCTAATAACATTGATTCTTATATGGTGTTTCAGGTTTTTTTAATTATAATAAATATTATTTGCTTTACTTTTTTGTTTTTTTCCAATTTTATACTTAAAATAATTGTGCCATTTTTCAATACTGCTGAAAAAATAACGGGCTTTTCTGATAAATACATTTACCGTTTTTAGAAATGTGTATGTTTGTTCGTTTCAGTACCAATGCCATAATGCCAATGATACCCTTAGGACTAAAAGAAACAAAGGATATAGATTTCCGGGACCCTTTCAAGGACTTTATCTTGGAACACTACAGCGAAGATTCCAGCAAATACGAAGATGCCATCGCAGATTTTATGGACACTAGACAGGCCATGAGAACGCCTTTAAGAGATTCTACGGGAATAGGTATAGAAAAGATAAAACATATAATACAATAAATAGTACAAATAATAGCAGGTACATGTTGGGTGAAATTTCTAAATAGAAACTCCATATTTTACGAACACACAGTTATATACCCCGGAAATATCCACTGTGATACTGGGTGTCTCAAAAAACAGAAGCAAGTCTTCCATTTTTTAAATGACAATCAAGATTTACTACATTCTTTATCTAGCAAATTGCTATGCTTAATTCTGTTTTTGAGACATTCACTTTTGACGTATTGGAGAGTTTTTTTCAAAAAGCTGGACTTTCTTAAGAAATTTCCAATCAAAAATTCTAGAAATGAAATAATACTGTCCAAGAGGTTAGGTAAATTGGAAATATTGTATTAATTGTTAAGAAATATTTTTATTTCTACTGAAAATTTTACTGATTTCGTTTATATTTTCTTTTTGACCTTTTTATTTGACAAGATACTATTACTAAAAAAGTTTTAAGATCATGACTATACAGGGTTTATAAAACAGTAGCGCAACTTTATAACTATTTTCTTTATCCAGGTATTAGAATATCAATTTAGCTAGATAAATATGACACCATTTTGCATCTTACACCATAACAGCGATGCCATATATTCTCCGATTTCTGAATTTCTGCTGATTTTTATTTTTAATGGGACATTCATATCTACTTGCTAATTTTGATTCTAAATACATCCGCATCTCATTTGTAACATGCATATTTTCCTTTGGATTTGTTATTCTGAGGACACATAAAAATTACTCCAAAGGGCTGTATCGAGGTTGGTGGTCAATATCTACTTAGTTGATACAGCAACCTTTACATAAAATCGATTTAATTTTTGTATTTTTTGGCAAATGTATTAACAAACTTTTAAAGATTTGTAGCTAAATGGATTAATCTAATTTCAAAAACGAAGCGCCACTGTATGGGGAATCAAAAACCCTTTCCAATGATGTATGACTTGACCCCTTCTTATTTGAAAAAAAATAGGGGATTACAGTGGCGGCTCTTCCATAGGGTCATTTGATCAATTTTGAATGGTCTCGTTGCGTTGCTTAGGCAGAATAAAATACGCTATACTAAGCGGGCAGTCCGAATTGCCCTGATTAGCTTAAAGCTTGACGAAAGTACCCGAATATTTCACAAGCGGTAGCCGAACGTGATAGCAAATGGAATATGAAATCGCGATATGGTGCCATCAGCCGGTCTCTTCTCATAATTCGATCGATCGGTCGCGGCGTCACGTCGGCTTGCGGAAGTTCAATTGTTCAGAGGTCGCGCGGTCGATATTCTAACTCGATATTGTCTCGGACGTTTTTAATCGATGAAGGTTGCTTTATATACTGTTTTTTGTAATTTAAATTTTTTAATTTTTATGATCCACGTGTGAGTGGGAAATATACAGGAAATAAAATGTTGGTAGTGACTAGTGCAAAAAAATAAACAACTAAAAGGTGCTTACGAACTTAATTTTGCAAAAATAACTAATTTCAAGGTCGGCTATGTTTGAGTTGTGAATGTAGATGAAATAAAATGTCGGTAGTGCAAAAAATTAAACGATTGAAGAGTGCTAACGAACTTAATTTTGAGAAAATAACCCAATTCAAGGTAAATGGTCGCAATTTGCCAGAACTTAGTATACGACAAACTAGTAAAGACAAAAATAGAAGAGGTTTTCGCAAAAGTATGTACGATTTAGCTAACTGGATATGTGGTTGTGAAGTCTCTAACTCATTTTACTGTTACGTTTGTTTGTTGTTTTCTAAGGATTCGTCGGACTCATTATGGTGCGGTGTTAAAAACTTAAAACACTAAAACTTAAAAAAACATGCGTTTTCTACAGATCACATGAAATGTTCGGTGAACTCTAAAATCTACGTTTTTAAATACTTTTTCTCGACCTCTCGTATATCTGGGAACATTTGGGATTACTATGAACTTATTAGGCTGTTAGGATAAGTTACTTTAGTTTATATCATCTGTTGATGATGCTAACTTGGTTAGCGAAACGTGTGTCCAGAACGTAACAAGTTGTGGTGTAGTGTGGTTAGAACTCTTGTATTTTGATCTATCTTCCACCACAGGTTCCAGTGTTAGGAATAAATCGTTAATTAAGGCCAAATATTTATTTAAGACCAAACAATATCTAGTCATTATGGCAAATATTTTTAGTATGTAAAAATAAATTAAAATATGCAAACAAATATAGGGTGCTAGATTAAAAAAACTGTAATAGCAGAAATTCGGACATAGAAGAAGATATGGCATCGTTGTTATGGTAAAAAAAGTCCAAAAAAAAGTTATGAGGATGTTATTATTTTGTGTATATTATGTTGTCAAAAATAAACAAGTGAAACTTGTTTATTTTTGATAAAATAAAAAAAATAAAATTTATTATAAACAAAAATTATTTCAATATATTTTCTCGAAAGTTTGGACACTGTCGACTGTCGATATTCAAAAATACTAAAACTCTTGCCTTTTCAGGGCTTCTTTTTCGATATTACAATCAACTGTACTATGTAGAAAGGAGATTTTTCCCACCCGAGAGATCGTTGGGAATTTATTTTGAATGGTTCGACTCTTTAACAGGTAAGTTAGGAAGGCACTTATATTTTGTGTTAAAAATCTACTTATAATTATATTTATATTTCTCTGGAGGTTTTTATATTTTGTGTTAAAATTTCACTTATAAATACAGTATACAGTGTGTGTAAAAAGTCCGGAACAGGACAAATATTGCCTAAGCTAGCTGAGATAGACGCAGTTTGTAATAAAATTTGTGCAACATTCTACAATTTCAAAATAATTTATAATTTATGATTAAAATTTGTACACCTACGTATTTAATTATGCCGAATTCAATGGCATGTTCAGCATTGCTGCCAAGTTTACCTATTTTCTGTTATAAAAGGAAAATAATTTTTTTAATGGAACACATATTATTTTATATATATTTTTTTTAATTTGCGTGAAATTCTTAATGATTTTAAGAGCTCTTTTTATGAAATTCAACAGCTCTTGCGAAAATAAGGGTCTAATATTCATAATTTAATATATTACCATTTATTAAAACAGCTGCACAAAAAAGATTATCTGATATGTTTGACAATGTCAGTCATGTTGATTTACCAAACTTTAAGAATGTTTCCCATATAGAGGTATGTTTTATTAGCACTCGTAGTTTTGAATATACCTAACCGTTCTACCTGTATTTGCAGTTAATTTCGAATCTACCCCTAAAAGAGACAATTCCTTAATTTTGTAATTAAAATTTACGATTAGTTTCTACTACTAGGGTAAGAAAGGATCTTTGCTCAGGAAAATACACCCCCCGAGTTTTTTTCCTCTAAAAGAGTTGTTCTAGATATTGGAATAAATATTTAAGGTATATATTGAAATAAATGTTTTAGGGGATTTTGTAAACAATTAAACCCACGGAATTTGATAATTTTTGAATATAAAATAGAAAGATTGCCTTCATTTAACAGTTTTAAGAAAATAAAAGAAATGGATGAACCACTTTTTCTATTAAAAAAAACTAAAAAGAAATTCGATTTTTTCACTGTATTCCAATGCGCCATATTCCTTAATATGACAATTTGATGAAAGGCTATCTTGCATTGTTGCCAAACTTACGTTATTTTATGGAGATTGAAATTTTTCACATTTGTCTCCCGACAGTAACGCATTTGGACCCCTGTGATGCCCCTGGGCCGATGCCGAATGTTAGACTTTCGGCAGTGATGCCCTGCGCTGTTCTTCGCCTTTTAGGGCTTTAACGATGACGCCTACGGCGCCTAACCTGGTGCTAACCCGGTGCCAATCCACCTAGTGCCTTTGCGCTCCTCCCGGTACCGATACGCAACCCACAAATGCATTTCGTTTTTCTTATATAATTTATATATAAAATAAACTTGGCAACGTAGCATCCCTAGCACACTGGATTTCCGTCCAAAAGGCGACACTCCCGCTCTCTCTTATTTAGCAGCTGTAATTATGTTTAAAAACGTTTAATAATGTCTAATATAATAATTACTTCTAACTTTTAGTGAGAAATAATCATTTTTGTGTTATAGAGCATTATAATAAAATCAGTCTCTTAAGTAGTTCATAAATTAAGTTTGTGAAAAATATGTTTTTAGCGATACGCCAAGAACAAGTTCAGTGCAACCTTCGGAAACCTTAGTTTTTTTTGATATAATTTGAAAAAGTGCCTCATCCATAAATTTTTGTGTATAGGAATTGTTAAAAAAAGGTAATCTTTCAAATGTATATTTTAAATTTGTTAAATTCCATGGGTAAAATTCTTTACAAGAGCCTGTTTTAGGTATGTATTTTTTTTGCTCTTATATTTGAAAATTGTAACTACAGCTATTTAAAAGAACAAAATTTTTAGGTGTTCCTTCGTGCCAAAGGACCGTAGCTTTCGAGAAGGCGTGCGTTCTTTTCAACATGGGTGCCATCTATACACAAATAGGTGCGAAACAGGACAGATCCACCGCCAAAGGACTCGATGCCGCAGTCGATAATTTTTTAAGGGCAGCAGGAACGTTTAGGTATTTATTTTTATATACTTGACATACTTATACAGATTAAAAGTATCAATATTCTCAATGTACCCAAATTCAGAGGTCGCGTGGCCTCCACCGCGGCGGTAAAAGCCTTAGAGTAAAAAATAAAGGCAGATATCGCAATTCATTCATAAATCATGAGGGGTATGAGCTAATGTGGTTCCCCTAATTTTCACATTATATCGACCAATGTTTACGATAAAACAAAAGGTGGGGATGGACCATGTCCAAGCACGTAGCCATTCTTTGCCGCCTGCCAGTGGCGGCACGATTTTTTACTTCCCGCATAAGGAAATATGGCCAGTTTTTTTACAGATCCCTAAATTTTTTTCGATTTCTGTCAGTCCGTCGGTCTGTTCTTGGTATACTTAAAAATCTACTTACTCGACTTATCTTAATTGTATTTCATTTTTCGTGTTACGAAAATAAACTGGTAAAATATGGTATGATATGGAGGAACAAAATGACGACATATTAAAATGTTTGATGTACGAAAATGAAGAAATGCTTCACTTTCCTTGACGAAAGGAAAGATTCCTACCTAGACCTTATTGAGGCAAATAAGTATTATTACAGTTCTATGGCACCATTTTCAGTGTTTTCGCTATTGCATTCGTGAAAAAAATTACCTGCGAGACTTTCTGAGACTCTCTTATAATTTCGCTTCTGAGGATTCTCGCATGACTCCGCCGACATAAACGTTATATTATACTGAACTTGTTTCCATTAGATGGCGCGTTTCCAATCAAATTATAAGAATATGGGGCGCATTCACATCATCCATAAAAACTTTACATTGCCGCACCATGGTTAGGTCGACTAAAACTCGTAATTTCGTAAGGTCCAAGAGAATAAATAAAACTTAAAAATATGAAAAAAAACTCTGTTCTCCTAAGTTTACCGCACATTTAGAACGCTGCTTCTTGAAATAAGCAAAATATAATTAGAAGATTTAAATTAGATCATCTACTACACAATAAAGCATTAAAACACATACAGCAGTAAAGCTAAGAAAAACTTGGTGTCTAATGTGTGTACCGGGTCTTTCCTCATATATTGACCCCCCCCTAGAAGAGTTATTTTAAGAGATACAAAAAATATCAAATACAAAAGTTTTAGGGATTTCCTTGAAATTTTTGAATCTGATGTCAAAATTTTTTTTTTCATCCGTAAATGTCAAATTTTGACAGATGGTCATTTTTTTCTTATGGAACACCCTGTATACGAATTGACAGTTAAAAAGAGCGAAATTTTCTGATTTCAAATATATATATATTTAATAAGTTTAAATAAGGCGTTATTGAAATATCGGGCTCTAAACATCAAAATAATAACACATTCAAAATATCATGGTAGGCGCTGCATTGTGAATATTTGACATTTATTAAAAAGCAATTGAATCAGACGCCATTATTATTTACTGTTAGTTGGCTTTTAATTGTCAAAAAATGCCGTACAGCGAGGAAGAAAAGTGCGATTTAATTCGTTTATATTGTAACGTTACACTTTTACGGTAACTAATTATGATTTTGCTAATTATATTTTGTCATTTACCAAGATGTCAGGAACTAAGTCTTTGGAAGTTATTTAGATTCTTTGACTATTTTCATTATTATAAGTACTTAATATTGTATGACTGACAGCTTGGTATATTATATACATTTTATGTTTTATATTTACAGATGCTGAGGGTCTGGTTGTTGAAGCTTTCTTTAATGCCCACATATAAAAGGGCCATATTTTTATAAGAATTTCATTATTAGATGTTCATTCACGTATAGTTTTTCTTTTATCTTACCTTGACATAATTTTGATCAGAAACAAATCCGTTATAAAAAACCTAGTTGGGTATGAGCTGTTGTGATACAAACTAAACAAGATATTTCCAATATTTCCATTGTAGCCTGGTAACGCTACATAAATTAGAAACATTTGGTATATACCTCCGATTTCGTTTGTCGCCCTTTAAATCTCGTTCAGTTCATTAAATGATTTGTCCTTTTGATAAAATGTAGTTTAAGATGTTACCTATATTGTTAAATGCCCGGTAAACACATGTCAGGGGTTCATTAAACAAGGGTTTGTGTTATTTATTTAAGTAGTTCTCCAAATGGTTGGTTTAAAAAGCCTTGTTTATTTTCGTTTTATAAATTGGGTTAAGTGACAACAAAGTTTGACGTTTTACTGTGTGCGGCGACGCTAAAATCCTTGCTTTGGCCTTTTCCATGAATGACTAAAAGCCATACGATTCCGTCCGACCACTTTACTTTCATTTTTATAAAAACCTAACATTTTAAAGATTTAATTATTTAGCACGAGGCTTACGTAAAGATTAGAGGAAAATATTAAAAAACAAGAACATAAATTATTCAAAAATAAATATTTAAATTGAATGTATATTAAGATTTATTGTAATAAATGATGTATTTTGAGTTGCCTGTCTTTTTTAATATCTTTTATTTTTGTCAAATAAATAAGGGGGAAAGAGACAAAATATAGGGACATTAAAATCAAGTTTTGCATGGAGCACTTTCAACAGTTTAGTTTTTTGGCCAAATTCCTACCTTTTTTTTAAACCTTTTTTTCTTACTAAACCTTAGCTGAAAATCGTCTTGGAACGAGTTCGAGCTATTTCGTTTTGACTGTGGCCGTAAAACTACCTTTAAAAGGGCTGGTCCTGTTTTATAGTTATTTTAAATTTTGTGTTAAACAGTGGTCAAATAACAGCCAGGTAATTATTATTTTAATTTATTTAGCAAGGTTCTTTCATTTAATTTTAATTTAAACAATAGGTTACAATGGATTTTTTCTTCTTTTTACAGCTCAGCGGCCACATAGCAAATAGCACATTTTAGTGCACATTGAACTTATTAGCACATAGCACATTGCTATTAAAACCTTGCATCTTAGCGCACTTTTTATAGCCTTTAAAGCATTTTGAACATTTTTGCACCCACATTATTGTGAGGTACTTTTCACGAGAAAGAATTGGTTGAAGCAAATAACCCTAAAGGTTGGGGTTACCTTTGAAGTTGAAGCAGTAATTCTACATTAAGAAAGAGCCCCCTCTTTACCGAAGAGGTGTTGGAATTTTACCTCTAGCCCAACAACCAGGCCCCAGTAACTCCAGTTTTCCTGCCAGTTGGTGAGATTTTTAAAAAAAGCTTTATATTACAGTAGTACCTTTTACTGATCAATTTATCTTTTTCAAATTACCACACATATTTCTATTTATAAACAATTTAAACTACATTCTCTCATAAACAGGTTTTTTTTTTAAATAAAGCAAATCATAATATTAAATAGTGTTTTACTGGTTGTTTCAGTACCTTTACGAACACACGGGTAAGGGGTGTATGAAGGCGGTGCAGTAAGTTCTGTTTTACGTGTGTTGGCGCCCTTCTTTCATATTTATAATTTTCACTTTCCTCCTTCATACACCAAGGAAAGGGATTGAAAATTTTGAACTCCCCCAAAGCCGAACTACCGTATAAGCTAGCCAACGGGTCGTAAGTGCAAACTTTTATTATTGCACTTACGTAAGGACTCTTTATAACGTGGGTTTTATAACACCAGGGTTTACGTTATAATATTATAAAAATAATAATAATGCCAATGCCGCAAGGGCTGAATATGATCGCACGTTTCCTTTACGCCCCACTCCAGCAAAGAATACTTTTAAAAACGTGGAACAAGCATTGCGCACAAGAAAGACTTTAGTAAGAAAACGTCGGACAGTTGTGGCCAATCAAGACGAAGAACTAAACATTTTATTATATTTCGAAGGTTAGATCTTTTTCTTTCTCAAATTTCATATCAAAAAAAATTTATTTCTTTCTAGAAAACCCTAATAATTCAATAGAACATGCCAAAAATTTCTTCGGTCGGTCTGCCAAAAAAATTTACTCAACTTTAAAAAAGTATAAGTATTATGCTTATAGAACATTGCCTGTTCAATATTTAAGTGAAGAGCAAAAAAAGGGGAGAAGATAGAAATTTTTTTAAGAAAGTTCTGTGGTCCGATGAGTGCACTTTTACAACGGCAGGGGTATATAATCACAAAAATGTTAGGTATTGGGCTACAACTAACCCCCGAATAACCAGGGAAATTAAATTTCAAGGACGGCAGTCCCTTCATGTATGGTGTGGTATTTTAAGTGACCAAATTATTGGCCCTATTTTTTACGATGAAAACCTGTCCGGGCAAAAATATTTGGAGATGCTCACCAACGAAATTGAAGAGAGGCTGGACGATCTACCCCTAAGGCAGTATAATCAAATAGTGTGGCATCAAGATGGCGTCCCACCACATGATGTATTGCCAGTTATAAGATTTTTAAATCAAAAATATAATTTATGGATTGGACGTACTGGGCCAATTCGTTGGCCACCGAACAGCCCAGACCTGACGCCTCTGGATTCGTTTCTGTGGGGTTACCTTCAAAACAAGGTTTATGAGCGGGGAAATGAAAACGTCGAGATGCTCCGCAGAAAAATCATCGCCGCTATAAATGATCTCAATTTTAGTAATATACAGTTTATAGTTAATACTATACAAAAAATTGAACAAGACTATACAAATTGCATTAATAATAATGGAGGTCATGTTGAGAACCTATAAAGTATAATTATTAAATTTGAAGTTAATTAACAGGAAACTTTTTTGTTGTTATTGTTATTGTATTTGTTTGTTGTTTATATTAATTTGTTATAAAATATATAATTTCTTCCTCGCTGTACGGCATTTTTTGACAAGTAAGACCCACTAACAGTAAATAATAATGGCGTCTGATTCAATTGTTTTTTAATAAATGTCAAATATTCACAATGCAGCGCCTACCATGATATTTTGAATGTGTTATTATATTATTTTGATGTTTAGAGCCCGATATTTCAATAACGCCTTATTTAAACATATTAAACATATATATATTTGAAATCAGAAAATTTCGCTCTTTTTAACTGTCAATTCGTATACAGGTTGTTCCATAAGAAAAAAATGACCATCTGTCAAAATTTGACATTTACGGATGAAAAAAAAATTTTTTGACATCAGATTCAAAAATTTCAAGGAAATCCCTAAAACTTTTGTATTTGATATTTTTTTGTATCTCTTAAAATAACTCTTCTAGGGGGGGGGGGTCAATATATGAGGAAAGACCCTGTACAGGGTGTTCCAGCGAGGATTGAACAGGGACCTATTTTCGACCTTCCTTGTATTTTGGAAAAATTCAAAATAGCCAATCGATGTATTTTTTCTTATAGAATCCAAAAATGTCATCGAAAAAATATTTGAACCAGAAACAAAAGAGTTACGCTATGCATCAGGTGTTTTTTAAATGGAATGTATCGTTTTTTATACGATTTTTGGAAAGAGTGATTTTTTTTATGTCCGTTCTGATTAAAAGATTTGATTTTGCGATAGCTGTTTATATTACATTTTAATGTTTTACAAACTAAAATTTTAGCTTCACCTGTTTAAAATAGACGATAGGTTGGTATAGGTGATCAAGGTAAAATGACGTTTGAATGCTTTGTCAATAAAAATTGACATTATTTTAATTATTGTCGAAGTCACCTAAAAAATATATATTTGACTCTGATCGAAATGAAATACTCTTTGGACGAGAGACTACAGATTGTTATGCTATTTTACAAGTGCCAAGAAAATGCAAGAGAAGCAAGAAGAAGATTTATTGCAAATTTTCATAGAAATATATCCATCAATACAATTCTAAGGATAAAAAATCTATTTGAGGAAAATAAAACTTTACATGATAGAAAAAGAAATATACAAAGAAGAAGAAATCGAGACCAGGCCATTATAAATTATTTTCAAGTTAATCCAACCAAATCTATTTCGGATGCAGTTCAGTACGGTGGCGGTGTAAGGCGCAGAAGAGTTACCCGAGGGACTGTTCACAGGACTCTGAAAATTCATAAATTTAGGCCTTTTCGTATCCTTCCACTTCAGCACCTAACACCCACAAAAAGAACTTCGCTTCCAATTTGTTTCTCAAATGGTAATTCGGCAAGAAAACGAAGACCATGATTTATTCAAAAATATTGTGTGGACCGACGAAGCTACTTTCACAACATCGGGAGTATTCAACAGACATAATAGTCACCACTGGGCCGTTGAAAATCCAAAAAAGTTCCAGACTATTAAATTTCAAGAGAGGAATTTTATTCATGTTTGGTGTGGGATAAAAAACAATAAAATTTTGGGACCAATATTTTTTAACGGGACTTTAAATGGGCACAGATATTATGAGTTTTTAGAAAACGAAATGATGTGGTTCAATTTTTAAATCGGCGCCATAACGAATGGATAGGGCGAAATGGAACATATGCTTGGCCGCCCAATAGCCCCGACCTCTCAGTTTTGGATACATTTCTTTGGGGCCATTTGAAGAACGTCGTATACAGACAACGAAACGAAAATATTTAAGAGATCATGGGAAAAATTGTCGATGAAATAAACCGCCTTAACCAGGAAAATCATATTGTAACAGTAAATTTAGAAAGGCTACAAAGGGGTTATCGATGTTGTTTCGAGAAAAACGGCGGTCACATTGAAAACTTATGTTATTAGTAGTTTTATTTTATTATTTAATAATTATTTTTTATTGAATTCCTTTTTCTATCATGTAATGTTTTATTTTCCTCAAATAGGTTTTTTATCCTTAGAATTGCATTGATGGATATATTTCTATGAAAATTTGCAATAAATCTTCTTCTTGCTTCTCTTGCATTTTCTTGGCACTTGTAAAATAGCATAACAATCTGTAGTCTCTCGTCCAAAGAGTATTTCATTTCGATCAGAGTCAAATATATATTTTTTAGGTGAAGACTTCGACAATAATTAAAATAATGTCAATTTTTATTGACAAAGCATTCAAACGTCATTTTACCTTGATCACCTATACCAACCTCGTATATTTTAAACAGGTGAAGCTAAAATTTTAGATTGCAAAACATTAAAATGTAATATAAACACCAACGCAAAATCAAATCTTTTAATCAGAACGGACATAAAAAAAATCACTCTTTCCAAAAATCGTATAAAAAACGACACATTCCATTTAAAAAACACCTGATGCATAGCGTAACTCTTTTGTTTCTGGTTCAAATATTTTTTCGATGACATTTTTGGATTCTACAAGAAAAAATACATCGATTGGCTATTTTGAATTTTTCCAAAATACAAGGAAGGTCGAAAATAGGTCCCTGTTCAGTCCTGGCTGGAACACCCTGTACATTTGACCCTCTTTATTTCTGTACCAAGAAATGGTAACCTAAAACCAGAAGTGGAAGATGTTGAAATGACGATTCGTTAAGAAATAATAATTAACATTCGTGAGAAATTAACTTAAATATGAGTTAATTCGAGTAATATATTCACGTATTTATAACTTTTTATTTTGAATTTTATTTAAACCCATTCTCATTAGCTTTTCTTTTCTTACCTAAAATATATTTGGTATAACTAAAATAACAATACTATAATGAATACAATATGAAGTTGGGATCCTAAATCAGCCAAAAGGATTCGAATTATTAATTATTCATATCTATACAGGGTGTTCCTTAATGACATGCTAATATTTAAGGGGGTGATTCTTGAACCCATTTTAAGAAAAAAATTTCATATGAACTGATGTCCTAAACGTCTTAACTTTTGAGATACAGGGTGCTAAAGTTTTCAGAAAAAAAATTATTTTTTTTAATAACTGTGATACTACTGTAGATATCTTTATGAAATTTGGTACACGTGTTCTATGCATCAAGATGCATTTTCTAATGTACAAGCAATTTTATTCTTTTTACCAGTGGCGTCCGTACGCGTTTTGCTTAGAATATTTTTGGAGAAAAAAATGGTACGCCACTGCTTTATCTTAAAATAAAAATTATTTTTGGAATTCTCATTCATTTCTGAGCAAATTCGATCTCTTGATTTTCTTTCGGCCGACGCATAGTTTTCGCTTAAAAAAATAAAAATCGTTTTACTTCAGGGTCAAATCGTTAAAAATCTGATAGGGTGACTGTTGTGTGGAAATCGCTTATTTATCGGGTGAAAGAAAATTATGACATCGAATGTGTTCATAAACGAAAAAGTTTTCTCGTCTGATGGTCCGTTCTTGATTAAATAATTGAGTTAAAATTGCTTCATAATATCTCAATACCAACTAATAATAATTTTTAAACCCATAAATCTAGTAGTCCTGGAATAAATTACGTTTTTACAAACGTCTATGTCAAATGACTTAAAGTAAGCTGTTGGTGTTCAAAACCATCTCAGTGTGTCATCTCTTTGGTTTTTAGTGTTTCATTGAAGTTATTTAAGTTATTTTCGCCGTTTTTTCGAATAATATGATTAAATATGGTAAATTATACGAATGCGGAAATGGCGGCAATGCATTACGCATATGGCCTCGCAGATGGTAATGCAACAGAAGCCAGACGCATTTATCAGGAAAGATATCCTAATCGTGCCTTGCCAGATAGCCGAACCTTTTCGAATATTCATCGCCGACTTAGCGAAACAGGTAGTTTCAATAAAGGTACTTCGGAAGGCAGACCTCGAACTGTCAGAACACCTGAAGTTGAGGAAGCGGTGCTGCAAGAAATCGACGAACATCCTGAGACGAGTACGAGGAAGATCGCTAGAGCTTTGAATATTTGTCACCAAATTGTTTGGCGTATTTTAGTTGACTTTTTGTTATATCCATATCATATTCTAAGAGTACAGGCATTACTCCCCAGGGATTTCCCACAGCGTGTGAACTTCTCTCAGTGGTATCTTCAGAGTATTACACTAAATCCGCAGTTTGAGTCACAAATTTTGTTCACAGACGAAGCAACTTTTTCTAGGAATGCTATTCAAAATTTCCATAACAATCATGTGTGGGCGGAAGAAAACCCGCATGCCATAACCGAAACCCATTTTCAAGAACAATTTTCGCTTAATGTTTGGGCAGGAATTATTAGTAATCATCTCATAGGCCCATTTTTCCTACCAGGACGTCTTGATGGACGGTCTTATTTGCATTTTCTCGAAGAAGAACTACCTGGGTTGCTTGAAGATGTACCAGTTGCGTTAAGGCATCGCATATGGTACATGCACGATGGAGCACCGGCTCATTTCAGCGTAATTGTCCGGAATCATTTAGATACAGTTTATCCTGATCGTTGGATAGGTCGCGGAGGACCTTAGCAATGGCCAGCAAGATCCCCCGATCTCAATAGTTTGGATTTCTTTTTATGGGGGCACCTTAAAACTCTAGTGTACAAAACTCCCGTTAACACTGTAGAAGATTTAAGAGAGCGAATAGTTGCCTCGTGTGAAACTATACGGAATACGCCGGGAATATTTGAACGAGTGCGCAATTCCATGCGTAGACGGGCGGAAGCATGCATATTAAGTGAAGGTGGCCACTTCCAACAATTTTTATAATTAATGTTAGTATTGTTAATAATTAATAAAATTAAGCCGTTTCTGTAAACTTTGTTTTCTGCAAGCTGAAATCCCCGCTGTAATTTATTGGCACATGAAAGTTTTTTAAAAATTGTTTCCTAAAGTAATCAATCCTAAAGTAAAGTAAATCAATTACTTATTTCTAAATTAATTAATATTTATTATTAAATGAACTGAATAGCACGAAAAAAGAAAAAAAAACGCTTTCCACACAACAGTCACCACATCAGATTTTTAACGATTTGACCCTGAAGTAAAACGATTTTTATTTTTTTAAGCGAAAACTATGCGTCGGCCGAAAGAAAATCAAGAGATCGACTTTGCTCAGAAATGAATGAGAATTCCAGAAATAATTTTTATTTTAAGATAAAGCAGTGGCGTACCATTTTTTTCTCCAAAAATATTCTAAGCAAAACGCGTACGGATGCCACTGGTAAAAAGAATAAAATTGCTTGTACATTAGAAAATGCATCTTGATGCATAGAACACGTGTACCAAATTTCATAAAGATATCTACAGTAGTATCACAGTTATTAAAAAAAATAATTTTTTTTCTGAAAACTTTAGCACCCTGTATCTCAAAAGTTAAGACGTTTAGGACATAAGTTCATATGAAGATTTTTTCTTAAAATGGGTCCAAGAATCACCCCTTTAAATATTAGCATGTCATTAAGGAACATCCTATATAACATTAATTTTATTTAACCATGTAGTATTGTTTGTTGTTTTTCTTTAATAATATACTGTTTTCGTAAAAAATAATATTTTTGTTTGGATATGTCTTTTATTGCTTACGCTGAAACTAGGCTTATTAATAGCTTTAGCCTGAGTAAAAAAATATAATTAATATGTATGTTTTTTATAACAAGCATAATTTAATTTTGAAGCAGTAACACTATTCCACACAATATTTTAGATATATTCATGAGAACTTCACAAATGCTCCCTCGATGGATTTGGGGCCTGAAATTTTGGAAATGCTTGTCCAGCTCATGTTGGTAAGTACAAACACTTGTACATATTATGAAGCATTATTTTTTTATTGTATTATTATACTATTGTAATGGAGAAAATAAATCGCCCTCCAGGATGTTTTCAGATGCTGAATTTGCCGAAAAACATATATTCTCAATTCCGTCGGTGTGTCTGTCTGTCTCTTCGCGGCATAGCTAAAAAACTACTTTTCGATTGTGTTCAAATATTGGTCAAAAATTAAGGCTCATATGGGGATGACCTGATAACATTTTGGTAAAAATCCGATTTAGTAAAATAAAATGGCGACCTAGTGAAATGTTAAAAAAATTTTTACTGAAAAACTACTTATCCAATTTATCTCAAATTTTGTACAAAAATCTAATCTTATTTAAGAATCAATGTCAACTGGTAAAATTTTTATTCGAATCCAAGATGGCGGAATAAAATGGCTGCATGGTAAAATATTTAAAAATTCGGCCTGAAAAAAATTATGTGCGATAACTAATTGTGATATAAAGATGAGCTAGTAAAACTTTGGTACTAATTCAAGATGGCGGCCAAATAAAATATTTTAATCGTGAAAAAATCACCCTTTCAAGTTTTACATATCTTCACGTTTTTGCGTCCAATGCCAAAAAATATGTTTTATGTTATGAATTCCGTCAGGTCGTCTGTTGGTTTTTCTGTCTGCCTGTCAGTTCGCGGCATAGCTTAAAAACTACTGATCAGATTGACTTCAAATTTTAATTAAATAAGCTGGTCATATTTTGGTAAAAATCTAATATGCCGGAACAAGATGGGTGCCTAGTCAAAAGGTAAAAAAAATATTACTAAAAAATTAATTATCCAATTCACCTCAAATGTTGTACAAACATCAAATGTTAAATAGGAATGATCTAATAACATTTTGGTATAAATATAAGATAGCAAAATTTTAAAAATCAACTTGATAAAACTACTTATTAATCAGTGTTGTCAGGTTAAACTATTTCAATAAATGACAGTTCTCCTATCGCACAAACATAAGTGAGCAAGACGGAGATAAAAAATAAATTTAAAAGAAAAATATACACACTTTGGCAATAGTGCTGAGAGCGATTACAGCTACATCTATGGGACAAATTTTTCAGCTTAGATGCTCTACTCAACTTGGTTGTCTCTGAATCTACTACTTGTTAAATCGTAGTGATGGCTGTTCAATATTGGAACTGATCCCATGTACTTGATCCCTGACATCGGACTCGTGGACTCGATCCGAACCAGAATCTGAAATAAGTACGCGTACGCGTACCACGCCCACAAGCAAAAGCAAGACAAGCGGCGCAACAAATTCAATACGGAGCGGAGTCGATCGCCGACTGCCGAATGCAATGAATGCATCCAAGGCCAAGGATCCAAGTACATCTTAACCCGCATTTCTCGCAGAGCGCGTTGCCGCCCCGGCTGCGCCATAGCCATTAGCCATGAATATTTGCAGTTTAATTGGCAACCCCGCGTTCCACCGATACACAGTCGGGGAATTACCGAATTACAGTTTGCTGAGTTTGCAAATTTTGTTTTGTTTTGTGGTTATTTATTTACTCAGTTTGGTGGTTTATATAAAAAATATGTCTAAGAGAAGTCCAGTTTGGCTATATTTTAGTGTTGTTGATGAGAGTAAGAAAATTGCCAAATGTGATGTTTGCAAACAAAAACTCTCATTCAAATATTCAGTTTCAAACTTAAAAAAACATTTTACACGGAAACATCCAACTTTAAAGATTAGTTTTAACACCCAGAATGTCAACTCTAATATTGTTCAGGATGATAATGAAAATAAATTAAATAAAAGTGATGGTGACACTCCAGATGATACAGAAGAACCGGGCCGGAGTGGCCCAATTTCAGAGTCAGAAACTGAACGCTCAACCATCAATTTGGGTCCTAGTGTTTCCGGTGTTAATAATAAGTCTGAGCATTCTAAGCAAGTGTCCAAAAAAACCCAGGGTACTATTTCCTCGTATGTTACTAACAAAAAATTATCTGCAAATTTAAAGAAAAAACTGGATGATGCTTTTTTAGGACTATTCATTTATGACTACCAACCATTCAGTGTAGTGGAGGATAGGGGGTTTCGAAATTTTGTTAGCACACTAAATGCTTCTTATCAACTCCCAAATAGGCACACTATATCTGGTAGCCAAATTCCCATGGAATATCAAAAATGTCTGAAAGAGGCCGAAGATGAGGTTAAGAAGATACTGAATTTATGTATAACCACAGATTGTTGGACTTCTGCCAAAAACGAAAGTTTTATGGCAGTTACTGGCCATTTCATTGATGAAAACTTTAAAATGCGTTCTGTATTGTTAAGTTGCGACGTAATGCGTGAAAGTCATACCGCAGTAAATTTGGCAGAAAAACTTAAAGAAATTGTGTGCAAATGGGGTGTAGAAAATAAAATTATTTTAGCCGTGTCCGATAATGCCAATAATATTAAAAGTGCGATAGCCAATGAATTAGGTTGGACATTCTTTGGCTGTTATGCGCATACATTAAATTTGACGGTGCAGGATGCTTTATCGTTGGAGACAGATATTATCCAAAAAGTTAAAACTATTGTTTCCCACTTCAGAAGAACCACCAAAGCTAATACGAAACTTGAAGATTTTCAAAAACAATTTGGTATAGATCCACCAAAAAAAATGATACAGGATGTGGTTACGAGATGGAACTCTACCTATCACATGTTGGCTAGATTCATTGAATTAGAAAATCCTCTTAGGTCCGTGTTAGGTCTCCTAGATGAACGGTTGCCACAACTTCTCTCTGAAGAATGGGTGTTTCTAAAAGAACTTTGTGAAATATTAAGGCATTTTGAAGATGCTACAAACTGTGTTAGTGGGGAAAACTATATATCGGCATCTCTGGTGATTGTTTTACAAAGGGGACTCTTAAATATTTGTGAAAAACTAAAAGCTAATCAACTTTCTGAAAGGGCGATCACAGTTATAGAGTGCCTAGAAAATGGTTTAAAAAAGCGAGTTGGAAATGTAGAATTTAGTAAGACTTTAGCTATATGCACGTTTTTGGACCCGGGCTTTAAAATATATCCTTTTAAACATGCCTACGCCGTAGAAAACATTAAAACATACGTAACAAACATTGTCAATGAAATGGTTAGGAAGACGGCTGAAAATGAACATGCCAGTGGTAGTAGTGTAAATAAAGACGTCGAAGGAAATAGTGAACAAAAAACACTTTTTGTGTGGGATTGTCTTGACGAAAAATTAGCAGCAAATAAACCTAAAAGTATCAATTCAAGCCGAGCCATTATTGAAATCCAGCGCTATTTAGAAGATGACGTAATAAATCGTCAAGAGAATCCCCTGGAATGGTGGAAAAAAAATGAATACAACTACCCATATTTGAGCAAAGTAGTAAAAAAAAAATGTTGCGCCCTTGCCACCTCCGTACCCTGCGAGCGGCTCTTTTCTAAAGCAGCCTATTTATTAGGAGAACGCCGCACG
The DNA here is from genome assembly GCA_030620095.1 of Kuschelorhynchus macadamiae. Taxonomy (NCBI): domain Eukaryota; kingdom Metazoa; phylum Arthropoda; class Insecta; order Coleoptera; family Curculionidae; genus Kuschelorhynchus; species Kuschelorhynchus macadamiae. Next base: position 39,504 of record JAUTXW010003121.1, on the reverse strand, counting down.
CGATTATCCCATACAAAATTAAGTCAATTATTAATTTTAAATACTCATAAATTGAGATTTGAAAAGTAACATTATTTTTTTAACTGTTCCGTTAATTATTATATTTGTATTCTACTTTTTATTGTTCATTTGTTGTTTTTGTACCTGAATCTATATGTCCTAGACATAATTAATAGACTAAAAATTTTCAGGGATTTATTTTAGTTATTTTAGTTTTTATCTATTCTTTAGTGTCGGCCAAAACTTGCACATATAAGTTCTGCTTCTACTCTATTACAATAACTTTTTTATTTTCTTCGCGTAGCAGGTGAATGTACATTTATAAAAACAAGTTAACATGTGAAAGAAAAAATGTGAAATTCGATCCATTAGAAAATAAAAAAATATAAGTAAAAGCGTTATAAGTTATTTTTTGGCCTACACTGTATATATGGGTGTTATTTTTTACCTTTAGAATTATTTTTGTGTTCGTTCGGCTACTTATAAAAAATAAAGTATCATTTTATTCAAGTTTTTAAATCTTGTTTTTATTGCTAGTAAGTAAATTTTATATTAATAAATAATACCTAATAAGGTATTATTTTATAACTACAAATAAAAAATGATACCCGACATCATTGGCTCATATACACTGCTTCCGCGGCTCTCTGTTTTCAAAATTTTAATAATAAAATCAAATTCCAATACATTTCAGAACTGAAAAATGGATTATTACACGAGCACACCGGACCGAAACATACGTGGGTATCGAATCGGGCGATCCGCGTCCGCCTCGCCTCGCTTTGATTGGCGATGTCACTGAGTCCGCGGACTGCCCCTTGATCTCTTGCCGCTTGCGGAACATTTTGTAAATCGGTATCGGTTGCGGACGCGATACTGGAACTGATCCACGGACTAGATATTTGCTTGGATCAGATCAGGTCCGGACTGATCCCAAAAAAATTACGGATCAGCCATCACTATTAAATCGTGATCGGCAGCTTCTATACCATCGTTGGATGGTGGGGGTAATAACTTTCTCTCTTAATGCGCGGAACACAATGAAAGTTACGTCATTCGGGATATTTCTTTCTCGCTTAAAGCGCGGAACACAATGAAAGTTACGTCATTCGTTTTCGTCCATTTACGTCAAACTTAATTTTTCTTTTTGTATCTAGCCGTCTTTTGTAAGATACTTTTTTGAAATATATTTAGTCGTAACATTAAAATTATCACCCATTTTTGTGGTACACAAACGTGTACCTCCTTTTTAAGTTTCGTTTTTGTAGGTTAGTTTTTACCTAGAACGAAGACAGAAGCTCATTGTGTTCCACGCGTTATGACGTAAAAAAGCCAAGGAGTTGCTATAAAATAGGTAAATCCAGTAATGTCAAGGAGGAGTTATGCAGGAGAGAGCATTTCTGATTAAAGCAAACATTTAATGGAAAAAGGAAGTTCTGTTCGAGAAGCGTGTATCCCGACACAATAATAATAATAGATTACTCTTTTGTGATCTAAGTATATATGACCTTATTTATGGTTCTTTCTTTTCTTAGGCCCAAGCAAGAGAATGTCTTTTAGAAAAGCTTCAACTTCAGTCTGAAGATAAGAGGTCAATAGACGTATGTTTGGATTTAGCTCAGGAAGCAGCGGAACTGGCAGAATGTTACGCCCACGTTCACGAATTGATTTCTCATGAATCCGTACACGATTACGTCCCATACAGGTAACTTTTGGTATAAGATTACATCCAATTCTTCATCTTTCTAAAATATTTACTTAAAATAGAACACCCTGTATATTTTATCACCGGAATACTTCTCAAAAATGTATACATTGTTCTAATTTATTATTAGTTTATTTAAAGTATTATCAATTCGAAATAACTTAAATAAATTAAGTAACATAAACTTTCAAACTTAAATGTACAAATTAATAAATCATTTGTTGAAGGTGCCCGCCAATAACATTTATGCGTTCATTTAATATTATAATCAGATGATGAAATGCATTTCGCAGTATATATTGAGGAATATTTTCTATAACATCCAAAAAGTCCAAAAAAAAATCAGGTTCAGACATATCAGGAGAATAAGATGGTCATTCTATTGGATCTTCTGTACCTATCCACTATAGGAAATTTTCTGTTGACAGATTCTAGAACACATATGGGGAACCCCCTGCGCCCGGGTCGGATCCGGCCCTCTACCAGCTCCAATCCGGCCCGCGAGAGATTCAGAAGTTTCAGCACACATAGTTTATTTCTAATTACTGTCAACCAACCTAGAATTGTATTCTTCAAAAGATTAAAATCGATAAATAATTTTATTAAGCGTACGCAGTGGAATGCCACAGATCGAGTCAGAAATAGTCGTTAGATAGACCCAAACAGATAAACATTCGATGACCTTGAAGCGCTCCGAGCGATGCGTTATGAATAACAGTCGGCTCTGAGCGCCCGCATTGCATATTCGCGTACTATTGGGACTCTCGATTCGAGGGTATTCTAGTTGCTTATTGCGGGTAATATATAAACCACTCAGCGCGCGTGTCAACTCATTACTTCTTAACGACTGATAAGAAAAGACGCGGGAAATATTCAAGCAAATTCATCTCAGAAAAAAAAAATCTATCAAGATGTCTGGTTCTAAAAAGGGGAAAGTGGACACAGAATGCCGTCAATATTAAAACAAATGGACTTATGATTACCTTTTCATAATGCACAGTTGTAAATCTATGTGTTTGTTGTGCAATGAAATAATTTGCTTACGGGCCAGTTAAGAAAGGATACAATTAAAAATCTCATTACCGATTTAGGGAAATAGCAACAAATGTTATATTCACAAAGATCGAATCTAGACAGCTAGTTTTATAGTTAGTTCCAAAATCACGAAAACATCGAAATCATTTTCTGGGAGAGGATTTCTTAAAGAGTGCCTAGCGCGGGCGTGCGGTGAAATTTTAAGAAAGGGAAGTAATTTTTAGAAACTTACCTATTTGTAATGTAATTCGATTCTTCAAACATTTCTTGCAAATTCGTCAGTGGCGTCATCATAAAAACGTCGATGCTCCGACATATTTTGAAGAAGCTTATTTTCAATGGACAATAGCGATGTATGCGAAAGTCTCTCCCGCGTTGAATTTCTCACGAAATTTTTTATACGTTTAAGTGTTGAAAAATTGCTTTCTACTGACGTTGCGTTCTTCGACACTTCGGTGTAGGCATCTTCCAGCTCCTTGTCTTTTAAAAATTGCATTAGTTCCTTAGCGTTATTTTCTGCGCTAATGTCATCAGTTTCGTAAATCACTTTTAGTTCAGATCGCAGTAACACTCGGTCGAAGAACTGGCCATAATGAAGAAGAGGAGATTTAAACGCATCTTCTGGAAAAGTTTTTCCTTTAAATGCATCAAAATTGCAGAGCTCGAGGAATTTAAAATCATTTAAACCGTTACATCTATAGTTTATTTGTTGCTGAATTTGATCGGTTATTTCATAAAAGATGCGCCTGTATGATGTTTGAACATCTCTCACCTTATCTGTTCGAAGACGCTTGGCTTGTGGCTTGACTTGGCTACATTTAACGTCATCATTTTCTCCCAAAATAGGTCAAAAGTCATCTCTTTTTTGGATTAACATGGACTTAAAATCATCGACTTTATTTAAGCAAAAAGCAATATCGTTTGTTTTAGTTGTATATTAAAAACATTGTCCGGGAATGGAAATATTTCTGAAAATATGTTCAACAAATAATTAAAATTAAAATCTCGTTTCAAACAGTCCAAAAACCCCCTGGAACTATTTATTGCTTCTGAGTCCCACGTTTCATTATTTTCTATTTTATTCTCAAATAGTTCAATCAGTGATTCACGATTTTCATATACTGTTAACACAAGTCTTCCATTATAGTTCCACCTAGTAGGAGCTACTTTGGGCAATCGTTTGGGGACAATGGAGTACAAAGATTGTGCACGTTTTGTCGACTTGGAAAAAAAGCAGTCAAGCCACTTAAAGTAACGAAAAATACTTTACACTCTTTAATGTGATTGATGGACTGGGATAAAACTAAATTTAATTTATGAGCATAACAATGGACAAACACAGCACTTGGGAAAGCTTCTCGAACTTTAGCTTGCAGACCCTCTAATTGTCCTGCCATCCCACTAAAAATGTCTAATACAGGTTCTTATTTTTGTGGTTAAATTTTTCATAGGCGGCAAAACCTTTAGAAATTATTTGAAGCTTATCAGCGAAGTTTAATGTTGAAAATCCCTTTATTATTAAGACACACACCACACATTCACACACACTCTTCTTACTAAATTCTCCAATATTTTCAACGTTATTACCGACAGCCGAAGTTGACGGTATTTGCACATCTACGTCCGTATTATTGTCTTCCATACCGCACCATGCACGTCGCGCCGTACGTATCACACAACACACGGATAGCCGTTCAAACAAAGAACCTACTCACACGATAGCTTCCGCCACCACTTAAAGCACGCGACTGAAATGCAAAAATTGCAAACAGCCGGTGGAAAGTTCAATAACCTCTGGCTCGATTCACAGGAAATCAAGCATACAGGACTTGGCTGCACAGAAGCTAGCGGCCCGCATCGGTTCTATTCGATATTCTATTGTGGCTGGGTCGGAGTCAAGGCCGCATTTATTATTGGCTTGATAATTAAGATAATATTTTAGCATTTTCATTATAAACTAAATTAATGGTTTCCTATTTCAAAAATTACATTTTAGAAGGTGTTTTGTAATTTTTTTTGGGGAAGCACTGCTTCCCTTGATTCCATGGACTGTACGCCCCTGGTGCCTAGTAGATATTGTAGAACTTTTGTGCCCAGAAAAGAGTTTGAGAAAGTGAGTTATCGTGACGTACTGTTGTTTGACGTATAGATGTGATGGTTAGTGATATCAGAAGACTGATAGATTGGCTGGTTTGCAAGCATTTTCGATTGCTTTGGATGAGAGTACCGATTTATCTGACACAGCCGAGTTAGCTATTTTTATCTTAACAATGGAGTTGATCGAGCTACAAGAAGACTCATATTTGAAGTCTGAATATGATGATGTGAAACTAAGCGAATTTTACAGAACATACCTTTCCGAAGAAAATAAACCACAGCTGAAAGTTTTCACACAAAAAATATTTTGTACATTCGGGAGCACGTATAAATATGAGCAGTTTTTCCAATGATGAAAATTAATAAAAATAAGCATCGTACTCAGCTTACAGATGTTAATTTAGAAAACACTTTGCGCCTATGTACTAATGATATTGATCCCAATATTGATCATCTTGTTTCTCAGCTTCAAACTCAAGTCTCATTAAATTTCATTTGATTATTCTGTTTTTGGTAATTTGTTGGATTATGCTATTATAATTAATAAATAAAAAATAGGACAGTTATGCTTATTTATCCTCTGACATTATCAGTTTCGTCCTGGGGCATTCTCCGAAAAAGTCTACTACCCTGCAAAAGTAGGGATATTATCATAAAATCGAGCCAGTTCAACATCTATCAGAAGACAATAAAATACAGAGATATCGATTTTCTGCAGACATACTAAGATTAGAAATCGATAACCAAACCAACTTTTAGACAGCGGGCATCTTTACCAGGAGAAATAAGCATTCCTGGGCAACCCATAAAACAGGAGTGAAAAAGCAGAGTCGTAAGGGTTTAAATGTGTGGTGTGGTCTACTAAAAAATAAACTAATAGGACTCATCATCTTTGAGGGAACTTTAACAGGAGACCACTATTTAAATATTATAAGTGTAGAGGAGTTTTTGGAGAATATTTCAATTCGCCAGTATAGAGATATTATTTGGCATCAAGAGGGCTGATATATAACTAGATAAGTTCTTGTGGGGCAAAATTAAAACTTCAATAGAACACTTAATTTGATAGAATTACTCCAGAACATTGAACAAGAAATTCTGATTTTAAATAAGGAATATCCTTTCTATATTAACAACGTAATTTAAGTGTTAAGTAAATCGTATCAATATTGTTTTAATAATGGAGGTTTCTATGCGAATATTTAACTAATTTGTTGAAATGTTCATTAATATTTCTATTAAAATTCAAACTTTTTTAATAGATTATTTTAGTTCATTTGTTTTGTTATCCGCAAAGATCCAACGTTCATCAAATTTTGTTTAGGTTTCATGGCTTGCTAGACCATAGAAGGGATGCTATTGTATCTATTGAAATTAAAATAAAAATTTAAAGTCGAATTATTACAGAAAGAGGAAAACGAGGAGATTTTATATTTTAAATAAAATATAGGGTATTCCATTTGAAAGAATATTGATTTTTTCGATTTTTTTATTTTCCGATTGTCTTTTAAATGTCATATCTAAAATCTTCGTAAAAAATCTAAAAGCTTTTATATAAACCTTTTTTTTGTATTCTTTCAAATAGTACCTTTAAAAGTGTGCAAATAAAAAATAGGACAGTTATGCTTATTTATCCTCTGACATTATCAGTTTCGTTCTGGGGTATTCTCCGAAAAAGTCTACTACCCTGCAATAGTAGGGATATTCTCATAAAATCGAGCCAGTTCAACATCTATCAGAAGACAATAAAATACAGAGATATCGATTTTCTGCAGACATACTAAGATTAGAAATCGATAACCAAACCAACTTTTAGACAGCGGGCATCTTTACCAGGAGAAATAAGCATTCCTGGGCAACCCATAAAATAGGAGTGAAAAAGCAGAGTCGTAAGGGTTTAAATGTGTGGTGTGGTCTACTAAAAAATAAACTAATAGGACTCATCATCTTTAAGGGAACTTTAACAGGAGACCACTATTTAAATATTCTAAGTGTAGAGGAGTTTTTGGAGAATATTTCAATTTGCCACTATAGAGATATTATTTGGCATCAAGAGGGCTGATATATAACTAGATAATTTCTTGTGGGGGTATTTGAAAGACAATATTAAAACTTCAATAGAACACCTAATTTGATAGAATTATTCCAGAAAATTGAACAAGAAATTCTGATTTTAAATGAGGAATATCCTTAAATTGTATCAATATTGTTTTAATGATGGAGGTTTCTATGTGAATATTTAACTAATTTGTTGAAATGTTCATTATTATTTCTGTTAAAATTCAAACTTTTCTTAATAGATTATTTTAGTTCATTTGTTTTGTTATCCGCAAAGATCCAACGTTCATCAAATTTTGTTTGGCCTTCATGGCTTGCTAGACCATAGAAGGGATGCTATTGTATCTATTGTAATTAAAATAAAAATTTAAAGTTGAATTATTATAGAAAGAGAAAAACGAGGAGATTTTATATTTTAAATAAAATATAGGGTATTCCATTAAAAAAATATTGATTTTTCCGATTTTTCTATTTTCCGATTGTCTTTTAAATGTCATATCTAAAATCTTCGTAAAAAATCTAAAAGCTTTTATATAAATCGTTTTTTGTATTCCTTCAAATAGTACCTTTAAAAGTGTACAACAAATAGAAATCTTTTTCTTATTAACTGGATTTCAAAAATTAAATATTTTAAGAAATAAAATGTTTGTGACTGCAGTCTTAAGGTCCACATAAAATCGTAAATAACAGCTAAGTAAAATATTTTTATATTTAGTATAGTTAAGGAGATATTTACAAAATATCTCCTTAACTATTCTAAATATCAAAACATTTTACTCTGCTTTTATTTACGGTTTTTTATGCCTCTAAATCAAAAACTGTATTTTTTAATTTTTAATTTTTGGAATAAATATTTTTGTATTTTTTCAACTTCTCTATATATGCCCGAAAGTTTAATAATGCCAAAACTATTTTTTCTTCAAGCAGCACCATTTATCGGGGTAAAATTTTCTGAGAAATAAATAATAAAAAAGTTTCCCATATGTTGCACTTTGGATATGTGGTTGGGGCCCAGATAAACTTACACCAGATGCGAAACTTAGACAAGTAGCGCGTCAATTTTCTTTGGCCTCGGCGCGAGAGACATGTATGGCCCGCATCAAAAATTTTGTTGGATATTAAAAATTATTAGTAAATTTAGATATTATAATATATGAATTACTGGTTTTGTAAGTTCATGATTTTTGCTTTTACTGCGAAATAAATTTAATTTAATCTGATTTTATAAAAAAACACATTTTTAACTTTGAGATGTGTATAAGTTTATTTATAGACAAAATTATAAAAAATATGTGAACATTAATTATGTAACTACTTGATTAGGAATATCCTGCCTGGAATTGTAAAATGCCATTATTTTATAATTTTTTTTAAGCAAAACCAATTCTATCGGCATTAACAAACAAGGTTTTTGGATAATATCTAAAACAAAGATAAAATAAATAATCTAATGACAAAAAACGATGCTATAACGGAGAAAATCAAATCATATAGAAGCGACATAAACTGCTTTTATGTTTTCCGTAAAAAAAAATATTGTAAACATTTTCGAATAAATGTTCTCAGTTCTTAGAAAATTCGTTTTTCAATCATCTGTATTGTGTAAGTAACAAGAATCTAGTTCGTTTTTTTTGTATACCATGGCTGCTCATCCATCTATCTATCTAAATTTCAAAATATAACCTGGAATTTCCGTGAAATTGTCAGGGAAAACCTGGAAGTCAGGGAATTTGATAACTCAAAATTGCTAAAAACCCTGATGATGTTTTTTTGGACCAATGCCGAGTGTTGGCGGTGGCTTAGTTAATATTATATCGAATTTATTCAATATATCAGTTAAACGTTTGGTTCGACTCGCAACTGTTTTATTACTTGTTCTATTTTTCAATTATTTTATTGTCTCTCTAATATTTGCTTTACCTTAATACGAAATTTTTATACTAGATTGTAATAGGTACTTGGGTTACAGTATTTTAAAACTACTTTTTATTGTTGATAAAAACCAATTATTTTCGTGTCTTTAGACCATTACTTTATAGCATGAAAAATGTTTAACGGTTCAAGGTTGGTTTATGTAACGTTTATGTAACTGCCCTTTGGTCCCGAAAAAATGTCGGCATAGCGGTATCATAAAGGCGCTTTACACAGCTTGTAGATACCGCAAAACATTTACTTGGAAGGTGGTCTTCACATAACTTGTAATTACAATAACTTTTTTCTAAAAGATCTTCCCTTGCAGTCGCTTTAAGCCAACCGTTAATTTCAAATTATTATATTTTTATACTATAAAAAAACTACAAATTAGGCTACTTATAAAGTACCTACTTGCTAAAACATATTTTGCGTGAACCTATTAAACTTACTATCAAGCGTAAAAAATAAAACCAACATACCTTACGGGATCACGAGGTAATTTAAACAGTGATCTATTGCTCCCACTTCTATTTGAACCATGTAAATAAAGGCACTTATAACCAGGCATTTTTACAACCACAAAAATAAAAAATAGTAACATAAACTCTCGCACTATCGATATCGCCGCTCGAACAAGCACTTTAACTATATCTCAGATGGCTGGACATCCGTAGGAGGCGGAGTTTCACATAAATTCGCTATGCTTGCGTTAGATAGGCACTTTTGCATCTGGTATAGGTTTATCTGGGGTTGGGAATGTTATCCCCGCCTGCGCAATAACAGGATCAATACTATATAAAAAAATACATCCAGATTGGTCAACGAAAAATGAGGCCACTTCCCGAGCTATTGGATTCCCTATCACTGAACTTTTAAAAAATGATTTAGAAATGACGTAATAAACTTAAATTCTCGTGTTTCAGTTGGATATCTCTAACTCAAGTCAAGAGGGAGTACTACACCGGCATGGCTCACTGTCACGTCGCGTCTGGGTTACTACATAAAGAAGCGGGGAGGATGTCCAGTACCACCCAGGAGACCTTGCAGTTCCTCCACGCGCAGACTGAGAATATTCAGCTCGATATAAGAAGCCCCAAAGACGCCCATGAAAGGCGACTATTAGGTACAATTATTACTTCCCTAGTTTCCTAGTATTGTATTCATGAAAAAAATTATCATCTAAGATTTTTTCAGATCTTTACCTTTCAAGGTCCCTAGATACCAAAACACATGTTTTAACAATTCCGTCGATGTGTCTATGTGTTTGTATGTAGGTCTGTATCTTCGCAGCGTAGCTGAAAAACTAACATTATGGTAAAAATCCAATATGGCGGAACAAATGGCGCCCTAGTGAAATATTAAAAAAAGTATTACTAAAAACTGCTTATACAATTTACCTGAACGTTTGCACAAAGTATGTATTCAGTAAGGACGGTCAACAGCAACTCGACAAGCACTGAAGAAGAATAAATTACGATCGATACGTCGCGTCGGCTCTTTAAAAAAATGGGATTTTGATTGCTCACCTAAACCAACTACTGCACTTATTCTTTCACTGTATAATGTAAACAAGAATGTTAAAATATTCAAAAAATAAATTAAAATTGACTTATTTCTGAAATATTAATTTTTAAATATTTCAGGGAACTGTTTTACCCCCTTATTGGCTCGAAACTAACCTTTTTTGTGGACGTCTGCAATACAGGGTGTCCCACGGAAAAGTAACACATTTCGCGACATAATAGCTCGAAAACGAAAAACGATATCGAAATGATTTTTTCATCGAATGGCTTATATTTGCCCCGAGTTTTTTCTTGTCAATGTTGCCAAATTTTCCAATTCATCCTAGGATCGCGGAGAAATACCTATTTTTTTGGGACTAAATTAGTGTGTTATTTTAAATGGGATACCATATACAGGGTGTCCCAATAGTGCGTTCTCGGTTGATATCTTGATAACGGATAGCGATATAAAAAAGTTCAAATACAAAAGTTGTAGAACAATACGGGCTACATAACCTAAAATTATTTTCATTTATACAGAGTGTCTCAAAAGTCTATAGCGAAGCAAAGTTGTGTTTTTTCTTATGGGACACCCTATATATTTTTGCATATTTAGATTCTGCTCGTGATTCTACACATTTTTTGTATAACATGTCCTATGTCTAAATCTGATAGTTTCTCATTTTGTAAAAAATTATGAATTGCAGTGCCTTTTTTCAAACGACTTTTGGCTTTTTGGTATAGGATTATGATTTTTGGCGGGAACATTAACAAAAGTGTGGGTTGACTTTCAACGTGAACAAAATTTGTCGGCGTTGTACAAGGGGTCCTAGATAAGTAGGAGAAATTAAAAAAATTAAAAACATCATATCTTCATTTTTTTAAGTGGAATACATAGTATTTTAATATTTTAGACTATTCGTGACCCAAAACCCTATCTTTCGTTATAAATATGTCCTATAACTTTTTGTCATAGTTTCCGAGATTTTCAAATTTTTGTATTTAATATTTGGTTTTCAATGGCAATCGCCTTAGAATTTGCTTTATAATCGAATTTATAGAACTTTCCGAGAAATCCAAAAATGTAATAATATACAGGGTGTTCCATTTAAAATAACAAAGTTGATATCCGAGGGACACTTTTGTATTTCAACTTTTTCTCTGTTATTAAAAATAAAGGAATTAAGGGGGGTGGCAAATCTCGATGAATCACCCTGTACATTAATACACAGTAAAAAATGCAAAATTAAAAATTCAGTCTACTATTTTTCTTTATGTAAAAAGGCAAATAAATATTTTAATTAAAGAGACACAACAGAAAAAGAAGTCCTACAATCACTTGAATAAATATTCAATATGACCACCATTTCTTTCAACACACACTTGTAGCCGATTCACAAAGGAATTGTTAACTCTATTCAGCATCGCGGCATTGATATTTGTACATGCATTTCTAATTCTCATTTTCGTATTCTCTATGGTAGTAGGTGGCGTTTGGTAAACTTGCTCTTTAACAAAACCCCACAAGAAAAAATCTAGTTTTGTGAGGTCCGGAGACCTTGCCGGCCATGATACTGGACCTCCCCTACCAATCCATTTATTTTCATAATTCGCGTCTAAAAATTGCCTCACCTGCCTGCTAAAATGTGCCGGAGCGCCATCTAGTTGGAATCACATCCGCCTAAATAGATTCAAAGGTAATTCGTCAATCCACTCCTGCAAACTGTTTTGCAGTAAATTTAGGAAAGTGTCTCCATTAACTCTATTTTCGAAAAAATAAGGTCCAATGATACGGTTACCGATTATACCAGCCCATACATTAAGAGACCATCTATGCTGGTAATCCAAGGGGATAATGAATCTGTGGTTTTCAGAACTATAATAGTGGAAATTATGTCGGTTGACGTATCCATTTTTATGAAATGTCGCTTCGTCAGTAAATAAAATGTTATTGAAAAAATCATGTTCTTCTCTATTTTTTGCTAATGCCCAAGTACAAAATTCAAGTCTTCGATTGAAATCGTCCTGATCCAGCTCTTGTACCAGTTGAATATGGTATGGGTGAAATTTATGTTTTCTAATTATTCTATTTGCCGTAGATTTAGCAACACCTCTCTCCTTTTCTAACTGCCTACATGAAATATGAGGATTTTCAATTAAAGTTTGCATAACAAGATATTCAGTTTCTTCATTTGCGGCTCTTTTCTGCGTTTCCAATTTTTGTTCGTAATTGACACATCCAGATCTTTCAAATCGTTCTTTGAGTCTGACAAATGATACCTCATGAGGATGATGTTCGGCATTGCTAAACCGTTGCGCATACACTCTACTTGCTAAAAAAACAATTTTGATCACTTGCGCCCAAAACATAAATCATGTTAATCAATTCAACATTTTCCCCGTTTTCATTTGTTTTTACTTTAGGATTGTCTAAGGCATCTTCGTACATTAAGTTCTAACTAAATGTTGACACTACCTACGCTTTTATAATAGCCGAAATAGTAAATATTTAAGAATAGTTGGCAAAATATCTGTTCTAAGTCTTTAGGTCGCGATTCTTAGCACAATATTATGAGCTGAATTTTTAATTTTGCGTCACTTGTACTGTATTATAATTAGAAAATTCGATAATAAAGCAAATTCTAAGGCGATTGCCATTGATAACCAAATAATAAATACAAAAATGTCAAAATCTCGGAAACTATGACAAATAGGTATAGGACATATATATAACGAAAGATAGGGTTTTGGGTCACGAATAGTCTAAAATATTAAAATACTATACATTCCATTTAAAAAAATGAAGATATAATGTTTTTAATTTTTTTAATTTCTCGTACTTATCTAGGACCCCTTGTACAACGCCGACAAATTTTGTTCACGTTGAAAGTCAACCCATATTTTTGTTAATGTTCCTGCCAAAAATCATAATCCTATATCAAAAAGCCAAAAGTCGTTTGAAAAAAGGCACTGCAATTCATAATTTTTTACAAAATGGCGGATATTAGAAAAACTATCAGATTTAGACATAGGACGTGTTATACAAAAAATGTGTAGAATCACGAGCAGAATCTAAATATGCAAAAATATATAGGGTGTCCCATAAGAAAAAACACAACTTTGCTTCGCTACAGATTTTTGAGGCACTCTGTATAAATGAAAATAATTTTAGGTTATGTAGCCCGTATTGTTCTACAACTTTTGTATTTGAACTTTTTTTATATCGCTATCCGTTATCAAGATATCAACCGAGAACGCACTATTGGGACACCCTGTATATTTTTATGGTCTTGGATAGCCTGACACTTCTTCTTTTCAAAAATACAAAGTTTGGGGATATTTATTTTAAGGTTTTTTTAAAATTCTAAAATTAACTTTGTAAATTCTTGCTTTGAACCTAATTTCAAATTGCTTTATTGCAATTTAGTAAAATCACAAAAGGTAAAAATATTTATTTTCGTGAAGATAAATAAAAACTATAACAATTATTGTATGTGACCTCCATTAACTTCCACACACTTAGTCAACCTATAGAGAAAATTTCCATATGAGTTTTGAAACATTTCCTCTGGAATTAATTCTATAACATTTCTTATGTTAATTTTGAATTCTTCCAAATTTCGTGGTAGAGGATTGTAGCACGCTTCCTTCACATGACCCCACAGAAAAAAGTCTGGGATCGTTAGATCTGGGGAATATGGAGCCCACGGGATTGGACCTCCCCGCAATGTTTGAATAATGCACTGGGGCGCCATCTTGTTGGAAATATATGTCATTAATTATCCCTTCTTCTTCAAGTTGCGGATAAAAGAAAAGTTCTAACATATCGATGTAGTTAGCTCCAAAGACGGTATTCTCCATAAAGAAAAAAGGGCCGTATACCTTGGTGGACGACACCGCATACCAAACATTTACTTTTGGCGAATCCCTTTCAAATTCGACAAATTCTAGCGGATTTTCCTCTCCCCATATGCGACAATTATGTTTATGAACCTTTCCGTTTAAAGTCCTAACACTGTAACCTGTGGTGGAAGATAGATCAAGAGTTCTAACCACAGTTTATATCATCTGCTGATGATGCTAACTTGGTTAGCAAAACGCGCGTCCAGAGCGTAACAAGTTGTGGTGTAGTGTGGTTAGAACTCTTGTATTTTGATTTTTTAAATGAAATGTTGCTTCGTCTGATATTATTATTTGCGCATTTGGAATTGTTATGTAGTATCTTTGTTCGTAAGCATGGGGTATAGTTCGTTGAAAATTCGTTTAAAAGTCGCTCTACTTTACTTTTCGACATCATCAATGTGCTGGCCATTTTACGAATAGATATTTTGTAATTATTATTACTTAAAATTTCTCTTACAAAACTTCGTTCAGTAGCACGTCTGCTCGATTGTCACGTCACTTCATTATCTCCAAAGAGCCTGTATCTCTAAACCGTTGCACCCATAACAAAATCAAACTTTGCGTCTGGATATTGTTATTGATTTCGTTTCTGCATATGTGATTACCAAAAATGGTTTTTCAATTTGATTAAACATTTTAAAAATCGAAGAAATTAAAAATCTGACAGCTGCATTTGACAACAAACTTATTTTTAATGGTCGACAGGACGACGTCTACATTCTTTTGTTCCGAAGCACACTTGATAGTTATGGTGTACGAAGAATGGATAGCGGTGGATGACGTCGAAAAGTAGAGCGACTTTTAAAGATTATTAAATCCAAGGCATACAAAATACAAGCATTTTAACAAATTATTCCCACGCTTACGAACAAAGATACTAAATACACATGTGAAACATTTCCAGATTTAACGAGAGAATTTCCGAATGGGTAATTAATAGTGCCAGACGAAGCAACATTTCATGTAAACAGAAAAGTTAATTATTGCAAACTTAATTTTAAAATCTAAGGACTTAAAATAAATATCCCCAAACTATGTATTTTTGAAAAGAAGAAGTGTCAGGCTATCCAAGACTATAAAAATATATAGGCTGTCCCATTAAAAATAAAACAGTAATTTAGTCCCAAAAATAGTTATTTCTCCGCGATCCTCGGATAAATGGGAAAATTTGGCAACATTGACAAGAAAAAACTCGGGGCAAATCTAAGCCATTCGGTATTAAGTAGCGAAATGTGTTACTTTTCCGTGGGACACTCTGTATAGTAGAAATATACCCATATTTTTTTATCACTAGTTCCATTAGTTTTTTTTAGTTCTAAGTTGAAGGCAGTCGGGACAACGCAGCTTTATATAGATACCAATTGTTTTAATTTTTTGTAGGAAGAGCTCATTTGAGGGAAGCTCTGGTTCTTCAAGAGGAATGCCAGCGACAGCATCGGATGTGCAGAGAACTAAGAGGAAAGCACGCTTTGGCATCAGTTTTAAGGATTGCACATAAGAAAGCTCTACAAGCGTATACATCCACTGACACAGAAGATGACTTTAGTGATATGTTGGAAACCCCTAGAATACAACGTAAGTTGGCTCTATTACAGCTTTTTTTGGCTGCGGTTGATTCCTATTCGTAAAGAGGCTGACACCATGCATCTTTTCACTCTCCCCAGAGAGTCACCAAAACTAGAATGCTGTCCTTCTTAAACCGCGACGGAGTTCTTACTGGTGAACAATTCGGCGTTCAAACAAACAAAAGTGAGTGCTGTCATATTTGCGTTTTTATAAAACAGTTGCCAGGATCATGCTAGGGCAGCAGTTTTTTGTGATTTATCAAAAGCTTTTGATTGCGTGAACCACAGAATATTGCTGCCTAACCTTAAAAAGTATGGCTTTAGAGGAACATCGCTGGTTTAAGTTGTATTTGGAAAAACGTAGACAGGCGATCTATATTGGAACTCTTAAGTGTGAGAAAGGATATATATCTGTACTTGGGCCCCTTCCCTTTTTTTGTGTTACATTCATTTCGTACGACACTACCATTATGTAGCACAGTAGTGCTTAACACAATTTATACACAAATAAAAATAACAATGTATTTTTAAATGATTATTTTATTAAACAATTATTTATTGTTGGTTTTAACGTTTATATTAAATGTACAATTTGTTGGATTGTTTACATTTAGAAGAGATGTAAATTCTGTGTAAACACTGTTTATAGTGGAGTAAAAAACGGAGCAAAAGTCGCTTCTTTCTCGATTTTTTTTTGTG
This sequence comes from Kuschelorhynchus macadamiae, assembly GCA_030620095.1. Classification (NCBI taxonomy): domain Eukaryota; kingdom Metazoa; phylum Arthropoda; class Insecta; order Coleoptera; family Curculionidae; genus Kuschelorhynchus; species Kuschelorhynchus macadamiae. The sequence continues at coordinate 23,026 of JAUTXW010003121.1, read as the reverse complement.
TTAGAACACACCGATATATACCTCATTTTATTAAAAGAATCATTGTACATTCGAAATCACAAAATATTACTTTTTTTGCGGTCTCGACTTTTTTTATTTACAAAAAACTGGAAAAATTATTATTTTTTTAAAATCGTGTTTTTTTATGTTTCCCCTCGTATAACTTCTTACCTAATTAAGCTATCGAGACGATTTTTTTTTGACTTAAAGCAGACATTTTGGCGCTTCTTCCCATGTAAAACATGATAGCTGTTATTTATTTTAAATATGGCTAAAACATCGATGAACTTGAAACTTTAGAAATTATGTAAACAAATTTTCACTAATCAAAAAAAATTGTGCCAAAACAGGCTAGAAGTACTTCTTCTTTGAGAGATTTTACCTGTTTCTTCTCGCCCCATTGTGTAAAAACTTTGTATTCTTTTTCATACCTATGGTGGGATTTTTCGGGCAATAACTGAATGCTGGGGCTTCTTCCAAAATACTTTCAGGAATTTCATCTTCGTCTATGTCTTGCATGTTCAGTGGCGAAACCGTCTTTTAAAAGCACAAAATTACAAATAACTACCCAAACTAAATCACGCGCAGACGCATAAATTGTTGTTATGTGGCAAAAGCTCTGAGAATCAGTATAAGGAATGAACTTTTGCATGAAAAAAAAACATAATTTACTTCCAAATAAGATTAAGAAATGTACACGAAAAATCTAAAGGCAAAAGACTTAAGTTACAATGCAAAAATGGATATTCATAATGCAATTTATGATTATATACACGTCAAAGACTAATATAATCCTTCAGAAACTTTTTAATATTATAGACTAAAAAAATCATCATCACTTAAAAAGTTCTCATCTTCTGAGTCGTCCTCAAATTGCGCAATGATCATTGGTGCTATTTCGACATCTAGAACTCGTTCTCGATTCCACCAATACCATATTAATTTCTCCGTATGTTCCACAGATTTCTTCCAGTACTCCGGCGTAATATAATTTAATGAATCTTGCCAAACAATTTGCACTTCATCTAATGTAAGACCATCGTTCACGTGTTTTTCGTAATATGATTTTGCCCCAGCCCATATTAATTCTACTGCGTTAAACTGGCAATGGTATGGCGGCAGTCGTAAAACCTCCAGTCATAAATATCACTTTTCTTCCAGAATGAAGTAGGTTGTTTATTTAAGATTCTTGAATGATAAGATGCATTGTCCAGAATGATTAAAGATGGAGCATCTAAATTTGGAATCAGTTGTTTTTAACCACTTTTCAAACAGCTCATAGTTCATATTATCATGGTCGTCCATACTTTTGGATGTTGAAGTAAACAGTAAACTTGCACCTGGGAGAAATCCTGTTGAAGAACCTGCATGCAAAATGATGAACCGTTTTCCCGTTCCACATCCCTTTTTTCTCTCCACACCTTTTACAGACTCGTCCTGCCAAGATTTCGAACCACTTCCATTAGAAAATATCCAAGTCTTTTTATATCGAAAACCCAACATTTTTATTAATTTTGACAACGTTTTAGTCCAATTTCCAATATGCCTCGATTTTTTAAAAAATCTTTTAAAACTTGAAGGGTTATCCGTTTTTACATTGTTACTTAAGTCTTCTGTCTTTGGCTTTTTTCGTGTACATTTCTTAATCTTCTTCGTTAGTAAATTATGCTTTTTTTCATGCACAATCTTCTGCACAGTCCTTCTACCGATTCCCAGAGCCTTTGCTACTGTCTCCTGGATATTGGCCGGTGAATTTTCATTTTCGTAATATTTTATTAGATTTAGTACCATTTTTTTCGCTTGTAGATGCAAAAAACCCGAAATTTGTTTTCTATTACTCATTTTGTCACTGACTTGTCAATCTGACTTCGAAGTGACATCGCTCAACTGCTGGAACTGCTGGTATTTATATGTTTATCCTCTTTTTTCATATGAAAATATCATAGGTCTATCTAATACATGTTCCGGATTTTATGCGGAGGATATGATTACACGTAACAAAAGAAAAACAAACTTAAAAAGTTTGTAGTTGAAAAATCGTATGACTCGCACGATAACACTGCTTTTGACTATATTGCTTTTTGCTGTCATCGCAACCGAGACTTGTCAACTATTGTTTAAACAATTGTAACTAAGGTTACTTAGCATTAAGCTAACTGGAATAACATGAGGTTATAATACGATGTAAGTCAAAATTATAATATGAATAATGGGATGAATTTTTAAATTTTTTAGGATATTGAAGAATTACAAATCTAGATTAGAAATTGGTTCTTTTTGTTAAGCCGGTTTGCTTTATAATTATAACCGAACCAAATTCATTTAACTTTCTTTTTTGCAGCCGCAACAAAATTCCAACTCTCCCTGACCCCGCCCGATTTTGCACAGTTCCGAGTAAACGACTTGTTCAAAGGTCTGGGCCCCATCGCGATTTTTTCAGCGAAACGCCACTGGTCGGCACCTCGACTGGTGCAGCTGCACAGAGGCAGGACCAGCGAAGGATTCGGGTTCTCAGTGAGAGGCGACGCCCCTGTAATTATCGCTATTGTGGAACCTGGATCATTGGCGGAGGTAAGCAAGACATGTCGCACCGTAGCCACAGCCTACTATTATATTATGCATTTAATTTCAGAAAATTGTCATTTATTTGCGTGTTTCTGAGAAAAAGTGCATACTATTATATATTTTTAAAAAGGTAAAAAAAAACAAATTTTATAGTCTATAAATATACAGGGTGTTCCATTTAAAAAAATAAAGTAAAATCTGATAACTTTTTGACCTGACCCTGTATACTAATTCCGCGGAATTGATTTTTACGGGAAAAGTTATATAAGAAACACTTTTCACATTTTCGATAAGTTATCTGATAGTTGAGATACGAGGGGTGCCTCAAAATGCAACAGTAGACATAAGATTTCCTTATTTTTTTGATTTTCAATATTATTTTTTTCAAAAATCAAAATAGAGTACACTCAAAGTGAAAAAGTCGATATGTTATTAATATTTAGAGAATATCATACAAATTCAAGGAATGCTGCTGAGTTGTATGCTCAGAGTTGCCCCGACTGGCAACATCCAGTCCATCAGTATTTTCCATATCTCGAGAATCGTTTTAGTCATCAAGAAGGAAATCAAGTGGGAAGGCAGATTTATTATAAATGAAGAAATGGAGATTAACGTTCTTGCTATGGTTGAAGTTGATAAAACTGTTTCTTTAAGAAAAATTAATCACAAACTGGGTTTAAGTCATGAATCAGCTAGAAAAATACTAAAGAAACACGGATATCGAGCTTTTAAGTACCAGTTACACCAATATTTGTATCCTGACGATGGCGATAGACGGGTATTCAAATCAAATCAAAAATATATTTATTTGTAATATCATCAAAACAATTACAAAATAATTTTAAACAGTGGTAAAACAATAAATATATGGATTGGCAATTACCGTATTTGTTTTTATCATATTTTCAAAAATAAGTTTAATAACACAATACGGCTGTGTAAAGCTGATAGCTTGACTGCTACTAGACGATTGTGGAAGTTACTTGGTTTAAATCTTACCAAAACATTATTAATTTGTACAGGGTGTTTAAAGACAGAACCTTGTGGTTTTCACGAACCTCAGCTAATTTTTTGTGAAACTCATGAAGCCGTAAACAAAATTTTCATAGCCTTCTTCGTTTATGAGATACAGGGCGAAATAGAAAATTTTGCATTTTGGGACCCCCCTCGTGTCTCGGTTATCCTTTAACTTAACGCAAAGGGAAAGATTGCTGCTTGTGCAGTTTTTTACGCGGGATCCAGTGGCGTAGTCATATTTTTCATTTGAGTTGTTATTTTTTAGATATGACCCAAAGTTGTGTTTTTTTAAATGGGATACCCTGTATATTTGTCCAGAAATTGATTTGTCCTTTTAAAAGCTTCTCAAAATATATATAATAGTATGGGTCTATTTTAATAAACAACAACAAAAATCCTAATTTTTATAATTATCATCCCAAATTTTGCAGTAGGCCATGCAAAACGATGCCGTTTTCTTTTGTTTTCTTGGAAGCAAATCACATTTCCCAATTTTGTACGCGTACATAAAATATAGCGCTAGTTTTTTGTATTTATTTATTTTGTAAAAATTGTATTATTATATATTTGTATTATTATGGAAGGAAACCAAACTTTCGAACATTATGAAAAGTACGATATGTTAGCTTGTCTTATATTAAGTAAAGAAAATGTTGAGGCGGCTTCTGAGATGTATTTTAACAGGTAAATAGTTAATTTTTAGGTATGTTGAAATACTATTGCTTAATTTTTATTTAGATATCCAGAAAGGAGGCAACCTAATATATCCACTTTTTATCCGATAAAAAAGAATTTACTTAATCACGGATCATTTATCAAACCTCGTACGAAAAAATATAATAAAGAAAATCGGGAGGCTGAGGAAATTACGGTTTTGGCTAATGCAGAAGCTTACCCTACAAACTCTTGTAGGGCCAGTGAAAAGAGCATAGGGATTCCAAAAACTAGAGTTCAAGAAATTCTAAAAAAGCACAAATACCACCCATACAAATTTAGGCTCGTGCAGCACTTACAGCCAGGGGATGCAGAGCGTCGGGTAGTCTTCTGCAATTGGTTTCGAGAAAGATGCGATATGGTTAGAGATTTTGAAAGGAAGGTTATATGGTCAGACGAAGCCATTTCAGTAATTCTGGTATACTCAATAGGCACAATAGTAGATTCTGGTCCCAGGAAAATCAACACCAAATATTTCCCAGAAGACAGCAGGGCAGGTTTGGTCTAAAGGTGTCCTGCTTCATATTAGGAACACATATAAAAATTTTATATATTTCAGGTAAATCTAACAGCCAATCGCTATATAGAAATTTTAGAGGCAGCTATACCTGAATTACTTGACGATGTTCCTCTAGCGCAAATTAACGAAATTTATTTTCAGCAGGACGGTGCTCCTGCACACAATTCTGGAATGACGAGATTATTTCTGGACAATAATTTTACCAATCAATGGATCGGAACAAATGGACCTATAAGATGGCCCCCTAGGTTCCCAGATTTGTCGATTTTAGATTTCTTTCTATGGGGTTATCTGGAAAATAGAATTTACAAAGACCACTATGATAATGTCCAAGATTTAGGAAATGCAATAACAGAAAATTTTCGCTATTTACAAAATCATCCCGTTATTTTGCTTAATTCCCAAAAACGAATACGAAAATTGTGCGAAGCATGCATAAAACAAAATGGAAATCAGTTTGAACAGTTCTTTTGATTTCCTTGGTTACTATAGTTCTTATACGACAGTTGATTTTTGCTGAAAGGCTTGTTACATAATAATTTATTACTGTTTTGTTCTTGTATTACATAAATCTAGGTAGGTGGTACTTTTTTGGTGCGAAATTATCAATACATATTTTGATAAATAGATTTAATTACATATTTATTTTGATTTATTGTTAGGATGTAGATACTGTTAACGACTTTAAATAAAAGGCAGCATTGTTTTGCATGGCCTAGTGCAAAATTTGGGATGATGATTATAAAAATTAGGATTTTTGTTGTTGTTTATTAAAATAGACCCATACTATTATATATTTTTGAGAAGCTTTTAAAAGGACAAATACATTTCTGGACAAATATACAGGGTGTCCCATTTAAAAAAACACAACTTTGCGTCATATCTAAAAAATAACAACTGAGATGAAAAATATAACTACGCCACTGGATCCAGCGTAAAAAACTGCATAAGCACCAATGTTTCCCTTTGCGTTAAGTTGAAGGATAACCGAGATACGAGGGGGGCCCCAAAATGCAAAATTTTCTATTTCGCACTGTATCTCATAAACGAAGAAGGCTATGAAAATTTTGTTACGGCTTCATGATTACAATGTTAATCCTACAAAAAATACAAATAAACAATACCCACAAATAATACAAACAACCAACCTATTAAGTACTTACAAAAAACTTTACGGTGACGCATAAATAACCGTAAGTAATCTTGATCAACCAACTGTCACAATTCTATCTTTAAAAATAAAAGTAGATTATCGAGAATATTTAATTTTTGAGCATTTTTAATCCAATCGCTTTCACAACCTGTTTTCAAATTCTTCTCTAGAAAAATAGACACCAAAAATTTGTTTTATCAAATTCAAATCTGGCTATAAAAAGAATTAAAATGTATTTTTTTTAAACAGTGAAAGACGTCAAATTCGTTTTATTTTTAATTAAAAAATCGTTTTTCCGTCCGGATCATAATTGCTTTTTCGTTGACACCCGGTACATTTTTTCCATATCTTTTTTAAGAGTAAAAAACTAAAAAAATAGTATTTTTAATTAAACAGTGAAAGACTCAAATTCGTTTTTTTTTTAATTTCGTTTGTCTCAGTTCTATGTATATTTCCAGTTTGGGGGAGTAAAAGAAGGTGACTTCATAGTAAGTATAGCAGACAAAGATGTGAAATGGTCGTCCCATGAAGAAGTGGTCACGCTCATCAAAAACGCTGGAGATTCCTTGAGTTTGAAACTTGTAACTCCTATGGATAGAAATTACTTAAAAGTAAGTATATTCTATTTAAGTAGTTTATCTTTGATAGCTTAGAAAGGAAGCCTTCACGACTTTCAAACCCAGAGTGTTTTGATCTTGTGCACTACTCTAAACTAGTTTCAGAAACCATACTTTTGTGTTCCTTATCGATTTTTAAAATTGATTCTTAAATAAAGAAGTTATTTTTAAATTTTTATAAGATTCCTGAGACTTTATAATAAATGATACTTTACTATATTGAATCGACCCTTTATTGACTTATAATCAACCCCTTTAAAAACATAATTTAAATGTAAGTCTTTGTTTTGCCTTGTTTGGTAATTATGTTTCCCACAGTTTTCATTTATACAGGGTGACAATTTAAAAACTTGAAATGGCCTATCTTAGAAAGGAAAAACTTAATCAAAAAACGCTCAAAACACTTTCCATAAAATGAAGAGGGAACAAATAAAAGCGTATTATTCGACCCTTATCTGTAACCCCTTGGGCAGGGTGAGATGCACCCCTAAAATCTTAAGTAGAAAGAGGGGTCGAGTGAAACATCATCTTAAAGCTCTTGAAAAATGCTTTCCAATGGTACCATAGAAAGCTGTTTTTCGTGAAATTCTTCTGTGTTTATTAAAGGAAACAATAAATTAAAACACAATTGTGAATTTTTTTATAATTATTTAATTAAATGTTTAAAAAGGTTCCCGTTGTTTTGAAGACAATAATAAAGCCTTTGTTCTAATTCTTCGCGTACATTTGCAAATGGATATAGCACGGCATTCCTGAACTATTCTGTCCTTGAGTTGCTCTATTGACTCAGGTTGCGTTTTAAACACCACAGATTTAAGGTGATACCACAAAAAGAAGTCAAGAGGTGTTAGCTCCGGGGATCTAGGTGGCCATTCAACATGACCTCTTCTTCCAATCCACTGGTTGGGATAATTAGCATCCAACCATTGCCTGACGGGAACTACATAATGAGGAGATGCCCCATCCTGTTGAAAATATAGTAGCGTTCTTCTAATGCTAAATTTCCTTGTATGTCCCTCTGATTTTCTAATTCTCGCACTATTAGTGGTTCAATAGACCTCTGTAGCATTTCAGCATACATGTGGCCATTTAAATTCCCTTCTATAAATATTGGGATGATAATTACGTCTCCCAATATACTAGCTCAAACATTATTTTCTGGGGGTACTGGGAATGCCCTTCTCTAAATACGTGTGGGTTCTCGTCATTCCAGTAACGACAGTTTTGCTTATTAACATGTCCATTCAAATAAAAGGTACATTCATCACTGAAACAAATATTTTTAACTAGTTGAGGTTCTGCCGTAATTCTATCTGTCATTATTTCACAAAACTGGATTCTTCTATCCGGGTCGTCGTCACCAAGTTCTTGCAGTATGCGCAGTTTATAGGGATGAAACTTATGAAATTTAAGTACCTTTCTTATTGTTTCACGAGATAAGCCAGTTGCTACAGCTGCTTGACGAGTTGATAAAGCTGAATTAATTGCAAACTGCCCCAGAACTTCAATTTGCGCTGCTTCGTCAACTAGTCTCGGTTAATTTCTCTTTTTATTCGCGACAGAGCCAGTTTCTTCAAATTTAGCTACTAGTTGCCGAACATACTCCGGACTTACATTTTGATCCTGAGAACCATAAATAAAAATCATTTCTACACGTTCAGCTGTGTTGTACACCATTATTTAAGATAAGTGCTGCTTTTCGTTTAAACTGAACCAAAAGTCAACTGTTAAAATATCAATACTAATAGTACAAGTTACTTTTAAAGTAAATATTGTGATAATAAAATGCGAATATTCATAAACAAATAAAATGCCAGGCTTAAAATGTTTAGAATTCTTAAGAGACATGCCAGGATATGGGTACCAATCATTTTGAACATTTACTTAACTAAAAATAAAAATGTTCCAAACTGTGTTTTTATTTATTGTTTCCTTTAATAAATACAGAAGAATTTCACGAAAAGTTGCTTTCTAGATTATCATTGAAAAGCATTTTTCAAGAGCTTTAAGATGATGTATCACTCGGCCCCCCTTTCTATTTAAGATTTTAGGGGTGTATCTCACCCTGCCCAAGGTGTTACAGATAAGGGTCGAATAATACGCTTTTATTTGTTCCCTCTTCATTTTATAGAAAGTGTTTTGATCGTTTTTTGATTAAGTTTTTCCTTCCTAAGATATGGCCATTTCTAGTTTTTAAATTGTCACCCTGTATATGTTCTTAGATTTTCGGGCAATAAATTGTTTTTTATTTTATAACTAAAAAGTTGCACTAATTAAAAAATTAAATTACGAACATTTAATCATTCTAATTTTCTTAACATTAAATTAATTTTTGTATATTTATCCCAATTTAGTAAGATCTGCATGACTTTGTTTTGTAAATTTTGTAATTTATCAAATATTTCTTCGTTCTTCGTTTGCCAAATACAAAAATGTAGAACCAAATAGAAAATGCGGATAGATAAAGATATTATAAAGTATTTTTTTGGGGACAAAACTTAAATTGGGAGAAATTATAGCTATTTTACTAATAGACTTTTCAAAATGTAGGTTAAAATTTAATCTATCATCTATAATTATGCCTAAATATTTCACTATTTCCAAGATTGACCCTTCTAATGAAATATACAAGTTATTAGTGTTTAAATATTTGCTTTAAGCTAATTTAGTTTTTCAGCTATTTCCAACGAATTTATTTGCCATGTTTTTTTTTCTGGTTTAACTAACCTTTTTAAAGTTGCCGTGAAAGCTTTCATGCAATATATGTAAGTATTTATATTCCTTTCTAAAGTTCATCTTGAATTTGAGAAAATCATTGACACGAATGTAACAAATACCCGTAGAGAAAACAAATACATATAACATAACCAATTTTTTTTATTTCAGTCTATCAAGTCTAATCAGTCCAAAGGTTCAGTGTCGACGCATAGCAGCTCCAGTGGCGTATCGAGTGGGATGTCGAGCCCCTCCGGGTCGATGGCGCAACACAACCACAACAACAGCAAGAGGCTGATGCACTGGAACCCTTTCAAAAGAAATCACTCCACTAGTCGCGAGGGAAAAGATTTTTTTGAAAACGTCATACTACGGTAGACGGAAGATAATGCCTGCAAGGTTTTGAAATAATCAATATGATGACTCATTTAAAAGGCTCAAAACATTTTGAAACTGTCCTGTCGAAACAAAAATAATTAATACGGAAAAAATAATTCACAGGTTAAGAATATCTTAATTTATTTTATGAATTTTAGACAAGAAAATCAAAAATTAAGATGACATTGTTCTTGGGATTAGGCCGTGTCAAATTGGATTACTATCCGACGTTTCGCCTGCAATTGAACTAGGCATCTTCAGGAAGCTTTACTCCACGAGATCTGAATACTGAATTGAAAGGCGAAACGTCGAATAGTAATTCCAATTTGACTCGGTCTAATCCTCTAATCCCAAGAACAATTATTTGTTACTCAAGAGTAAATTTACCCAATTTATCATTTTGGAAGAATGTTAAGTAGACAATGAGAATTTTGTTAAGAATAAATAGAGTTGGCAGTTTAACTTGATAAAAGCTTTATTGCAGAAATAAAGCAAGGATAAACACGAATTTTATAATAGAAAGCAAGGACCGGCAAATACAATGACTCAACTTATTTTTACATTCTTGACAGACTACTTACTGACTTGACACTTCTTATTTACTAAACGTCAACCTTTAGGGATGGTATTCAGAAGTCGATATCGACATTCAGGCAAGGTTGCCTATAAACAAGGTAAGTATTTTAACACCGTCCCTCAAACTTGATTGAAAATACCTTAAAAATTAAATTAACTTTAACATCTTTACAAAATTTAAAAACTTTTCAGTACCCAAGCTCTTTGTAAAAATGTCAGCAAGCTGCTCATTTGTACTAACATATTTTAAATTAATAATATTTTTTGATATAAGATCAACTACAAAATGAAGTTTAACTGCAATATGCTTGCATCGTTTATTATTTTCAAAATTATTCAACAGTTTAATGGTACTTTGATTGTCTTCAAACAAAACTATTGGTAAATTATAAGATATTTTTAAAGCATCTAAAATATTTTTAATATTTAAAAGTTCACAACTTGCCATACAAAGTGCAACAAACTCAGATTCTGTACTTGAAAGAGTAACTAGGCTTTGTTTCTTAGAAGACCAAGTAATAAGATTCCCAAATAACTTAAAACAAAATCCACTTATTGACTTTCTATCCAAAGAGTCATTTGCCCAATCGGCATCTGTATATCCCACTAACTGCTGATTACTATAATGAAAATATAATTCATAGTTTATAGTAAATTTTAAATACTTTAACACCCTCAGCAAATGCTTAAAATGCTCGTCTGTTGAAGAATCTTGAAATCTAGAAAAGTAGCTCACACAATAACAAATATCAGGCCTAGTGCCCATCATAACATACATCAAGGATCCCAAAAGTTCTTTATAAGGCAAAGAAGTTTTAAGATCTTTATCCAAGTTTTTGTTTAAAGATAAGTTTTTCTCAATAGGCGTCTTAACCTTTTTACAGTTTACAAGATTAAATCTCTTCACTAAATTTTCAATAAGACACTTCTGATTAATAGATATAGTTTTAGTTTTCAAGTCTCTTTTAACCGCAATACCTAAGAAATTAGTAATGTCACCGAGATCTTTCATTTTAAAAGTTTCACATAATTTACATTTTACATAAGACAAATAGTCTAAATTATTGCTAACAAGCAAGATATCATCTACATAGAGAAGAAGATAGCATTTTATGTCTTGATTAAAGAATGTGAACAAACAATAATCGGACTTTGAGCGAATAAAATTTATACTAACCATAAATGAATTGAATGTTTCATTCCAAATTTTGGGTGCTTGCTTTAAGCCATAGATTGATTTATTTAACAAACACACCTTTTTATTCAAATCACTTTTATTCAAAACATTCATTCCATCCGGTATTTTCATGTACACTTTTTCATCTATCACACCATTTAAAAAGGCATTTTTCACATCCAACTGTTGTAAGTACAGGTCTTGGTTCACACACACTGATAGCAATATTCTAAATGTAGATAGCCTCGCAACAGGGGCATGTATTTTTAAATAATCTAAACTGTCTTGTTCATACCCTCTCGCTACTAAACGCGCCTTATAGATTTTCTTACCATTTTCCTCTTTTGTTCTAAATACCCACCTATTGCTTATAACGACTTCATTTTCTGGATTGTCTACTAGCCGCCATGTTTCATTATCTTGTAGAGCCTTTAACTCCTCACTTACAGCCTTTTCCCACATGTCCCAATAAGCACACTGAAACGCTTCTTCATAGGATTTAGGACAGTCAGACGAAACACATAACAAAGCTAAACAATCAAGATCAACTTCATAGTCATCAAGGTAAGTAGGTGGTTGCCTGTTTCTTTTTGGTCTTTCATTTCTTTGTACTACACTTCATCCTCTGTCTCTTGTACTTCCTGTTTTTCTTCTGTTTCCCTACCTATAAATTTGCACTTTAAACCTTTATTATCTAACTTATTACGTAATGAATCAGGCACTCTTGCATAACATACACATCCAAACACTCGCATATTACATACATTAGGCTTTCTACCTAGCCACAAGTCAAAAGGAGTTTTGTCTTTAACGTAACATGACTGCGTCCTGTTTGTGATGTATGCAGCAGTCAAAACTGCTTCTTCCCAAAAATCTTTTGATAAACCTGACTGTACAATCATTGCCCTAGCTTTATTTATAAGAGTCTGATTCATGCGTTCAGCGACACCATTCATCTGCGGGGTGAAAGGTGGAACATACATAATCTCAATACCTTTTTGATCACAATATTCTTTAAATAAATTTGAGGTGTATTCACCTCCATTATCACATTTCACTTTTGCAATTTTCTTGTCACAAAACAAAGATGCTGCCTTCGCCTCATAATTCTTAAAACATTCAAAAACCTCTGATTTATTTTTGATTACATAAACCATTACAAAACGTGAATAGTCATCAACAAATGTTACAAAATATCGATTACTATTATGTGAAGCAGGGGTAATAGGTCCGCATACATCTGTGTGTATTAATTCTAAAACTCGACTCGAACGAATTGTTTTTGAATAATAAGGTAAGCATTTTTGTTTCGCTACTACACATACTTCACACAATCCTTGATCTTTACCAAATTACAATTATTAATTCTGGATAACGATTCAAAATTCAAATGGCCGTATCTCATATGCCACAAATTAATATCATTTGTCACAGTCAAATAGGCATTACTTTTTAATTCATTACTAAATTTAAACAATATTTTATACAAGTTTCCCTCTTTTTCCTTCAGCATAAATCTTTTTATTTTTCTCTATAGAAATAGAACCTGCACAACAAACAATTTTGAAACCTAATTCTTCTATAGTAGACACTGATAGCAAATTAACTCTTAAATCTGGTACACAAAACACATCTTTCAATTTGATTTTAATATTTCTTTTATTAACCACACTCACCATATCCAAGTCTCCTTTACAAGTAGCTAGCATTGCTTTACCTTTTTCTGCTAATTGGATTGGCTTCGGTTCATCAAAATACACCTTATTAATCATAAACTTCTCACTATTAATGTAATGATGTGTAGCACCCGAGTCAACACACCACCACATTGATTCATCTTTGTTATCGCCATTTACCAAACAAAAAGCCACACTTGTCTCTTCATTTGACACATCTTCTTCACTATTCTTCTTAGAATAATGAGCCTGAGAATTATTAGGTTTTTTAAATTTACACTGAGAGGCCTTGTGTCCAAATTTGTTGCAAACAAAACATTTTAGTCCACAGGTATTTTGCATATGGCCAATTTTTCCACACTTATGGCACTTTACGTTCCGTTTTATAGTAACAAATGATGCTGATACTTCATTTTTTCCTTTACCAGGTTCTCCTTTGTCTACTTCAAATTCTAACAGCTTTTTCTTTACCATTTCTAAACTTAAGTCATCTTCAGCTATAGTTCTAATTGCTGTTACTATGTTCTCATATTCTTTTGGCATAGACAATAACAAAAAACATGCAATATCTGAATCTGTAAAATTAGTATCCAAACCTTTAAGTTCCCTCAAAATGTTATCATACTTTCCAAAATGCAATTGCAAATCTTCACATGGGCCATACTTTAGGCTTACTAATTCTTTCAATAAATAAAACTTTGAGCATAATCCTTTTTTAGCAAACACAGATTCCAACTTTTCAATCATCTCTCTCGCAGTCTTCAGGTCTTTTATGTACTCTAGGTGAGAGCCTGCCACACATTGCACAATGATATTTTGTGCCTTGTTATTTTTCTTTATCCATGCATCAGCTGCAGCTTCCTGCGCCGTCACTAATTCCAACACACTGTCGACATCCATCGCTGTTAAAACAACCTTTAACCTAAATTTCCAGTTGTCGAAATTATTTCCTTTAAAAGGAATGATTCCATACCTATTTTCACTACTTTTTGACTGCAAAGTATTCATTTTCTTTAATGATCGCCTCTTTACGGATATTTAATTCAAAAAACTTAACGTCCGTCTAGTCGACACGGTAGCCACTTCCTTTTTACTTTTCCCTCCTGCCCTTGCTAACCTCACTTTGAGTTTTCCTTGATTTTCACTCACTGCACAACATCTGGGCCCATAACCAATGTTAATGATTTTAATGAATCTAAAAAAATATGAAACCGTCATAGTGAGGATAATTTTAATTACAAAAACTAGAATTTCAGCAGTACAGTGTTGCCGCTTCTACCTCAAAGTCGTAGCAATTTTGTTATTTTAAATGGAGCACTCTCTATATTGTTACTTTTTAGGAATGGCTGATAAATTCTAAATATTTTCCTTTCATACTTCCCTATATCTATCTCTATCCGTTTTCGAAATATTAATTAATTTTTAACTTACACGATGAACAACATGAGCTTAATTAAACTTTGATTTTTCCATATTTTTACTTCATATAAAATTAAGATTTGGGTAGTGGCTTAAGTAAATTCCAGGGTATTTAGCTTCAATATGCAAATCGAGTCGATATCATACAGGGTGATCTAAAATTATTGCTAACATTACTTACAAAAGAGGACAAAAATGCGTTTTAAATGAAACACCCTGTATATTGTTTTAAAAACTGAAAGACAGTTAAATTTGCTTTCAAATAATATGTTCCTATACCTAAAGTGCCAAGTTTTTCTAAAAAACACGATTTTTAATGAATTTATGACATTTGACCTTTTCGTCATAGGTAGCCATGATAGTTGGTTGCTAGGAGTCCTAAAACAATTAAATAGATGACATGTGAATCATTATTGACGTTAAGTAAATGATCTGGTCAAAACAGTGTAAAATGAATTCGAATAATACGTATTCAAATGAAGTTCTTATGAAGTTGTTTGTTCTACATGGGCAATGTGATCAAATAATAGCGAGAACTTGCAGAAATTGTAACGGAATATATCCTGATTTACCACAACGGAACAAAAGAAAGCTTGTAAGAATAGAGAAAAATTTCAGAAATTATGGCTCCAGATTAAAGACTTCTTATACTTTAACGAAACCTGTGACTGCCGATGCAAAATAATGTTATAAATGTCTTGGAATACTTCCATGCAAATCCACAGACCTCAGTTAGGTGTGCAGTGTCAGATTTGGGCGTATCGTATTCATCAATCCAGCGAATTTTGTCCATGTACGGGGTGGTTTTTTTCCTTGATATTATAGGGTATAGGCTGAACGGTAAGAGATACAAAAAACTAACATACATGTCCCGTTCTCTATTTTAGTGTTTAGTTTAATGGCGCGATCAGATCTACGCTAACTGGATTGGATAGAAAATACAGGGTGATTCTCAAAATCTCCCGTTTCCTATTATCTTTTATTACTCGGTTATTTATGGAGATAAAAAAAACTTTAAATACAAACGTTTTATGACTTTTTACATAGAATCTAGTGGCGTACTTAAAAAAAATATATATGTTTTAATTTTTGAGAGATTATTAAAAGGATATCTTACACAACTGACACATTTAAAAATTTTGAAATCAATTCTTTTCTATTATTTAATGTTTCTCTCTTACGATCGGCGCAGTGATGAGTCCCGATAGGATGAAAGTACTTGTACAACTACTATGTGTCTATAAAAACTTAAGGTAAATGATATGGTTTCTTATGCTTGCTTTAATAATATTGTTTATATTATGTATCGAAACATTCCGTAGACAGACTAGTCTACATGTTGAGGTATGTAATTATACTAAATACACTTCCCCAAAAAATTAAAGCACCATCAAAAAATAACCAAAAGTTCAAAGCAAGATTTTATCAAAACTACTGGTCCGATTTAGACGTTTTTTTTTTTTAATGACAGGTTGTGCCTTCCACAATGTTAGTATACTAACGGTATTCTAATAAAAATCTCTTTTTTACTAATACCGGGTGTAGCAATTATAGCTTGTTTTTTTAATAAAACTTGTAACACCCTGTAGAGTTGATCAGTTACAATATCAAGTTGGAATTGAAATCACGCCATAGCCTTATCTTTTTTTTACATTTTGTTTTTTTATTTACTCCATTATCTTTCTTATTAAACGAGAAACAGCATTTTATAGCATAACATGATTTTATTGCAAATTATTAATAACGAAAAACCGAAACAAAACGCAACTAAAAATTACACCAAAATGTCAGTAGCGAGTATTTCCGCCTCTGGCACGAATAACTTCTTGACAACGACGGTTCATACTTAAAATTAGAGACCTTATGTCATTTTGGTCCAGTTCTTCCCATATGCGAATAAGTCTCTGCCGTACGTCTTCCAAAGTGTTTACGTTACGTTCCTCTTGTAATCTCCTCCCAAGAGTGTCCCAGAGATTTTCTATCGGATTTAAATCCGGGCTCCGAGCAGGCCATGCCATGGTAGCGATTTCGACTTCCTCTAGGTAATTTCTCACAACTCGAGCAACATGAGGCCTGGCATTATCTTGCATTAACAAAAATCCTTGCCCAATAAATGGCGCATATGGCACAACATGTTAATCTAACACCTCCAATATGTACCTTTCAGCTGTAAGGCTTCCATTTATAATAACAAGTTCCGTGCGACCAGTCAATGAAATGCCTCCCCAGACCATCAAAGATCCTCCCCCAAATAATGTTGTATGTGAAAAATTGCTCTGAGCATACCTTTCGTTAGGACGTCGATATACACGTATACGCCTGTCATTGTTAAACAAGCAAAATCGGGACTCATCCGTAAATAATACCTGTTGCCATTCAGCCTCCAACCAGTTACGATGCTCCATAGCAAAATTTAGCCTTGCTCTCCGATGAACTCTAGTTAAAGCTGGACCTCGAGCAGCAATCCTAGGTCTCAAATTATGCTCTCTGAGTCGCTGACGAACGGTTTCTGTACAAACTTGTACACCATTAACATCTCGAATCTGAGTTTGAAGGGCTCGAGCTGTTACAAAACGCTGTCTTAATGCTGCGAGTCTCAAAAAACGCTCCTGAATCGGAGTTGTTTTTCGATTCCTCCCTTGTCCCGGCCTGCGACAATTACTTCCAGTCTCTCTATATCGTTGTATAACTCGTGAAATGGTTGTATGAGTTACCATAAATCGTTCACCAATTCTTCGGTAGCTCCAACCATCCTCAAACAATATTAATGCTTGAGCACATTCTTCGCGAGTAAGATTTCTTGTTTCACGTTGCATATTGATCTACATTCATACAAAGCGGACTGACAGTGACAAAAAGCATCTGCATTTTTGACAATTACTGTTACTTTGGTTTTCCATAGCCTGCTACTTACTTTAGTGAGAAAAATGTAAATTAAAACCAATAAAATCATGTTATGCTATAAAATGCTGTTTCTCGTTTAATAAGAAAGATAATGGAGTAAATAAAAAAACAAAATGTAAAAAAAAGATAAGGCTATGGCGTGATTTCAATTCCAACTTGATATTGTAACTGATCAACTCTACAGGGTGTTACAAGTTTTATTAAAAAAACACGCTATAATTGCTACACCCGATATTAGTAAAAAAAAGTTTTTATTAGAATACCGTTATATACTAAGTTGTGGATGGCACAACCTGTCATTAAAAAAAAAAACGTCTAAATCGGACCAGTAGTTTTGATAAAATCTTGCTTTGAACTTTTGGTTATTTTTTGGTGGTGCTTTAATTTTTTGGGGAAGTGTATTTGCTTCAATTAATTTAAAGTTAAATATTTTTATTCAGTTGCGAAAAAGATATTTAAAATTGTTGTAAAACTCAAAGTCTGCAAGGTATATCTATGGTGCGTAGGCAAACGAGTACAAGTCAAAAATCGACGAATCGAGAAAAACGCGTTTAAAGAATTTGAAGGTCAGAATTTTTGTGATTTCGCTTATTATTTAGCAAAAAAAGCTTTACCAACAACAAAAGCATTTTATTTTATTATTTTTAAAGTTGTTAAATGATTTTTTAAAAATATTTCTTAATTTTTTTTTATTTTAACATGAAAAAATATGAGTTATACTATTTTGACCTACAAAAAATAGTACTTATACTCTTATGGCCACAAAAAAAAGCAGAATAAAGTGCAAATACATTTTTATTTTGAAATCAAATTTACAAGCTAGTATCAAAAAGAACTCGGAAATATTGTAAAATAGTATTTTAATCTTCACTGAACTCTACAACATCCGGGTAGGTGTCCTGTGCGGTCTCACTTGTTGGTAAATCAAGATAAAATTGTCTGAAAATTGGTGATATCAAAGGCAGTAATTGTATTAAATCATCCTTTTTTTCTTTTGATATTGAGGGCCGTTGTGAATAGCATGGTTTCGGTGATAATACAACGTTCCTTCCACGTCTAGCAAAACAAATTTCCTGAAAATCGCCTTCATTGGATAAGCTTTTCTTAAACAATATTGTAGCGTGCTCTTTTGTATAGCGAACCCATTGAACATCATGCCATTTGAATAAGTTCCCAGAAGAATCTTTCTTGCGCAATACTAGCTCATTTTTATATAAATCAGCAAAGTCTAAAAATTTGTCATGGGTTAGTTCCTTGACTACAAACTTTCTTTTTTTGCCCACACTTCTAACGAGCTGATACCAGTCGTGTGGATGAAAGATGTCAGTACACAGCCTTTTTTTCTGCTTTTCTATTAGCGCATGGTCAACATCGCACTCCATATGGCTATGACCACTAACCATAAACTTGTGATCAATTGTTTGCAATGACTGTTTTTGTTGCATCAAAGTTAGGAACATTGCAGCAACGTGCGAGTTTTTATTCTGACCGCCACATGTATCGGAGTACAGAATAATATGCTTAACGTTTTCTGGCACAGATAGAAGTTCCGTAAAGATACATGTGGCAATCTGATTTCCTCCACGTCCTCCTTCAGCTTCATGCCACATGAAACAAGTGACTTCGCCACTTCCCATATCATGAATGGTTAAATTGAAGGTCCATAATTGCCTTTTGTAAAAAGAAACACTGGAATTAACGAAAGGCGTAGGGAGGCATTGTTGCAAATCGAAACAGTAACATCTGGTATCGTCGTTTTGTTTAGCCAATGATTTATCAGAATCTTTGAGCATCTTTCTCGTTTTCTATGATCTCTTTGCTACTCTCTTCAGCCACCCTTAATTGCATTTGAAATGTCACATTTATGACATGTGTCGACTTTCGGTTTCTTAAAAGCTAACTTTAGCTTATGAAATTCTGTCTCATAAATGCGTCTAGAAACTACATTTTCCCTATTTTCACAATACAGGTCATACATTGTTTGAAGCGTCAAACTAGGAGACAAATACTTCTTATCGTTTGTTCTTCTCGTGTAATGAGATTGGTGAGCAGGGAATGACTTAATGTGATCAATTGCTTCTTGTAGCACCTGGGGAGAGTGTTTATTTTTCGGTTCATGGCGACCTCTGCTATCAGGCCGTACAACTCCAGATACGGAAAGCTGAGAGTTCTTTAGAGCAACGGTAATAAACATTTGTGTTTCATCCAATACATTCATGAAGCATCCTCGACAAACCTTAACTTTTTCTCCGTTAACTTTAAAAAAAAAATGAATGACTAACGTTACGATTTCTTGATTTGGTAGTGTCGGTAGTCCGTTTTCTTTTAACAGCTGTGGTCGTTGTGTTTGAGTGACTAGCAATATAAGCTACCCTTTTATCTCGAGCTCCAAGACTCCAGTAGTCCTCGAAAATAACTTGTCTAATATCTTCGGAGATTTTTTCCCGGCATTTCGTCCTACAATTGCGAAGGGCTTTCATTTCTCTCTGCTTTACTTCTTTCCCCTTTGAAGTAATATAACTTTGTCCTGTGTTTCTTTTCTTTGTTCTTTCCTGTTTTTTTTTTCTTGTAAATGGACCTTCTTTTGACCTCTTTCTTGTTTTGGGTTGCTCTTGTCTCGGAAGATTGTTTCTTTGAAGTAATTTATCCCTTATTGCTATTAATGGAATGTTATCTTCGCTTGAACTATCCGTGTCTGGAATATACGTCTTATCCTGGATGCTGTGATCACTATTAATTTCATGTGGAATCTGTGGCGAAGCGCTAATTTCTTCTATGGAAGGTTCTGAAAAAAACAAATTATACTAAAAAGGTATTCCTAATACTTTAATAATTTGGAAAATACCTGGCGTGAAATGTTCAGAATTTTGTATAGAGTCTGTTTCCAATGTCATACTATCACGTTGATTTGCCTGTTCTTTGTCTAGTGAAGTATCTAAAAAAAATTACATCTTGTTTAATTGAACACTGAAAAACTAAATACCGTGGAAGGTATGTAAATACTTTATTATAATCAAAGAGACACAAATTTAACTACAAAAATGAACTTACGAATGAAAGTTTACTTGACTTATGATTTGGAAAGTCTACTTACTAGTCTTATTACCAACATCTTCGTCTTCGTCATAATAGTGATTTAAAGGAGCCTCGTTATAGTAGTTATTATTATCGCTGTATAACTCAATATTATTATTTGTTAACGAATTTGATTGAATTGGCTCTTCGAATATCGATGGATCTAGACCTACAGACACACACACACACTTGATTTACATCTTTTCAATTACGCATTTGAAGAATGAACTTACCTAAATCAATTCGAGCCAGTTCTACTAATTTTTTTTGGACCTATTTGAGCACATTTTTATACTTTTTTTCTCTCAAAAACTTCAGAAAATCACTGAAAAGTTGGAAAGTAAACAAGTTTGTACACACAAAAACAATAAACTTAACCTCACATTTAAACTAATACTTGATCCAAACAAATACAAGTCAACGCTAAACCATGATTGATATAGTATAAGTATATTTGTACTATTTGGATCTTTTTTAATTACTGGTGCTCAAAACAGTATAACTTGACTTGTACTATTATGCCCACTAAAAATTGGTAATTTTAGAATTAAACTATTTAAATCAATGTTAATATTTTTATTTCTTTTTGAATAGACTTATACTATTAGGACCAATTGATGCAAAAGCCTAATATATGGGCAAAAATGACTTAAACTCATTTTGAAATTTTGACTTATACTCGTTTGCCCTCACGTCAGAGATAATAGCTATTTATTACCTTAGGACCTCGTTTAGTTATTGGAGTCCCTACGTAGTCTCAAAAATAGCTTAAACGATGTAAAAAAGCCTTTATGTGATGTAAGTTTGTTCTGGAAAATTATATCAAAATGCGATTGTCCTCATTTTACGGTGAAAATACCTGATTAAAATAATTTTTAAATAAACATCTAAAGCCATATTTTAGTGCTAAACAATTCTTCATTTTTTTTCAGAATGACATCTTTAAAAAAATGTTGCTTGAAATATTTTTGTCCGCCTACTTTATATTGTTGGGACTACTGTGCGCTAGGGTACAACAAGGACGCTTTGGGTACCATGTGTGGGTGGCACTATATCAAAATAGAGTCCTTAACTACAGGATTTAAAATGAAAATTTTAATGCTGAAGGATACATCCAAATTTTGGAATAATGTGTAATAAACCAGTTGCCAACATGCCATTAGCTGAAAGAAATAATGTTTTATCTACAACAAGAGAGTGCCCCAACCCATATCAACCATATGGTAAGACACTTACTAACTGTCAATTTCGGCGAAAATTGGCTTGGTACATATGGCCCAAAAAAATGGCCTCCGCGTTTTCCCGACTCGACGCCACTAGACCTTTATTTTTGGGGATTTATCAAGAATGAAGTATATAAAACCCGAAGTAATACTTTAGAAGAACTTAGAGCAACTTTTAATAATTGCATTGCAAGAGTGCCAAATATTCATATTGGTCTAAGACAATTTTAGCACCTTTTGTGATTAAACAACTATGCTAATCGTTAAGTATTCAAGATTGTTGAGTTGTTATTATGATGTGTAGATGTTTTGGTTTATCGATGTTTCAATATTCTTAGTAACTCAGTTTTTAAGATACCTGTTAAAAAATAAAAGAATAATGATTCAATCCATGGCCAACTAAAAAAAAATATTGTTTTGGAATTTTGGTTATTTGGGACAAAGCAAAATATTAAGTATTATATATTGTTGAAATCTCAAGAAAAAATGCAATTTTTCTAGATACTGGTGTCCCATTTAAGAAAATGCTACTTTTGGTAATATAAAATTAAAACATCTATATTTTTTTAGGTACGCCGCTGGATTCTACGTAAAAAGTCATAAAACTTTTGTATTTAAAGTTTTTTTTATCTCCATAAATAACCGGGTAATAAAAGATAATGAGAAATGGGGGATTTTGAGAATCACCCTGTATTTTCTACACCAATCCAGTTAGCGTAGATCTGACCTCGCTATTAAACTAAACACCAAAAAAGGAGAGCGGGACACGTATCTTAGTTTTTGTATCTCTTACCGTTCAGCCTATACCCTACATTATCAACGAAAAAAAAACACCCTGTACAATATGCATCCATTCAAACTGTCTAAAGTTGAAGCTCTTAAACCGGAAGATTATGTACGAAGAACTTAGTTTGGTGAAATGCTTTTGATTCGCGTTCTAGAGAATAACAAGTTTTTAAAAAATACAATTTGTACTGACGAGGGTAAATTTTCGAGAGAAGGCATTCTTAATAAAAGGAACAGAACACTTTTTGACCGAACAAAACCCGCATGCGACTAAAGAAATGGGGTTTCAAAATAAATTCAGTATTAGTAGTATAATAAAATAGATTAATAATATATAATAAATTAGATTAGGACCTTGGGATTGGCCAGCGAGGTCGCCACTGTCCGACGCCATTGGACTTTTATTTATGGGGTACCTTGAAAAAAAGTGTGTATGGCAGAGATACAACAAGTAGTTCAGTTTATTGAAGAACTTGATGCCAGCAATACGTAATGTGTTCAGCCATAACAC
>JAUTXW010003120.1:0-53794 GCA_030620095.1 Kuschelorhynchus macadamiae | reverse complement strand
TTTCGTGTCACACACAAGCTGTGGAACTGTGAAACTTACATCTGAAGCTTCCAGATCTGCGATAGGTCAAGAAAAACCAGACAGATTTATCAGACTGAGAGTTAGTCACGTGAAATTATACCATGCTTTAAACACAAAAGTTATTATAAAGTAGCATAAAATATAGGTTCATATATTTTTCAAAATATGATGTTTTGTTTAAAGACTGATGTGATTAGTCATATTATTTTTTTAATTGTTAATGAAAAAGTTAAGTTATCAATTTTTTAATTCGTATAGAGGGGTACGAAGCCTAAATTAAATTTAAATATATGTGTTGTTTCTTGCTTCTCTTCAATTTCTCCCACTATTGCGTTTTTAAGTCTAGAATTTTTTAAAATCTCTATATAACTTTTAGGTTATGGGGAAAAAGGCCCTTCCTGGTAACAAATTACATAATCGGGATAAAGTGGAAGATCGTTAAGCTTTTGCAGACGGTGAAGGGATATATGTGGGTCGTTTCTTTCTGGCAGTATGGCTAATGAAGACGTTACGAATTATAATTCTTCAGAATAAAATCCATGATACTATATGTAAAACAGAAAAAGGGCAAACTTGATAGTGAAGTTTGGGTATTAATGAGATGAATAGCTCTTCTTTTGATCAAGACAAGAATTGTAAGAAATGCTGCTCTTCATATATGAGAACAATACTTAAGGCTGGATCTGATTTGTAGTGTTTAAAGGGTACGCAAGTTCGCACAAGAAAAGTATTTGCGGGTTCGAAAAAGCAAGGAAACTCAATTTTTTCGCGGCTGAAGCCAGCGAAGATATTTCTAAAAATTGGTACCAATTAGGCTAAAGGAATATTTGGCTTCAAGCATTTAATTATTCATTTGGGAAATTGTATGCTGGAATGGAGTGTACCAACGTCAGCACAGCTGTGAATAGGATTGCTGATAGAAGATAGTAAATCATTAATATGCAGGACGAATGGAATATGCTAACACTGAAACGAAAATACTACTTTTGAAAAGAAACTGCCAATCCAAGTACAAAGTTTTGAAAGAAGACCATAGGCAGTGTTTGAGTGAGTGTTGAGACTTGATCAAATAGTCGAAGGCAATATTTAGGCGTCCTCGTAGAATTCGATGGACTTCTTTAAGTTATGTATTACGAAGGCAAAGAGATTTACTATGGTGGCGAAAGCCATATGGCGTGTTATGGATAAGTTTATTCCTTTTGTAATTTAAAAAATAACCTGTCAAGGTAATTTAAAAGATCATCATCTATTATAGGACGCTTGGAACAACCTTGTAAAGGAAGAGGACAGCTCAAAAGCCTACTTTTTTAAATCTGTGGCCCGAATACCATTAAGGCCAGAGAACTTTTTGGTATTAAATATTATGGAGTATATTTTATTTGACAATAGTTTTGTTTCTATTGCTTTACATTTTTTCAACCTCACTTTCTCTCCTACCCAAAAAAATCAAAACTCTGTCTATGTCCCTTTTTTGTGCTGTATTTTTTTATCATCGACATCATGCCAGTCGTAATATTATAGCTCCCTGAATAACTCGATGAATAAAAATAAGAACTCGAGCTTCACCGAGGCAAATTGCATTTAAGTGAAAAACACTCTTTGGGAGTTCGGTTTCGATGGGAAGTCATTTCACGTTAAATCTAATAGAAGCTCAATTTGTCTTGCAGTGTCTTTATAAATCTTTTGGGGGTTTTATAAGAGACAGACGAATTTGTAGCTGAACGACGGCGGCGAACGAGAAAGGAATGCCAAGGAAAATTGATTGTACCCGATTGACGAACGTTTATATTTACTTTTGAGCAATTCTAAAAGTCGTTTCTTACATATTTTTGTATATTATGCAGGGTAAGACATTTATTTGGATGTATAAGTTATAAAATATGCATTAGTCTAGTTGTAGAATCAAAGATTCACCTAGAAAATATATGTCTAAATCATAAATGTATAACAAAATGTTCAAAAATTTTCCAATAAAACAAAAATACAATAATTTGAGACACACTTCTATTTTGGTTTCAACGATGGGTTTATAGACTAGCCTGGTGCTAACCTGATGCGGGTCCACCTAACTGTATCAGTTGTTACTTTGAATGGCAGTCTGATGTTCAAACTTTTACACATGGTCGCTTCAAATGACAGATCTTTTTGTGGGTTAAGTTTAAAGGGGAAGTTAAACTACATGTAAAAATAATTAAATGCGATAAAACAAAACAATTTTATTAAAGTGTGGAAATTTTTAAGACAGAATCTTAAGAAAATAGATCAAAAGGAGAAAATTAATGTAGAAAATTCAAAGGTTTACATATAATATTTAGAACTGGAAATTTAAAATCTTGTTACAAACTATTAGGAGAATTTTTTTAATAATGCAGGGTTGGATCTAACAGAATTAAAAATTAAAAGTGTATTTAACTATCAAAACTGCGAATCAGTGGCGGCTCGCGGGTGAAAAAGTAAGTGAAGTGCAAATGAAGCAAGAAAATATCGCAATAATTTTTTTTCTAGAATTTTTTTATATGTGGAGGGGTGGAATATTTTTTACGACTTACCTAAATTTTATATACTAAATTAATTTTCCTACTCTTCATAGCAGCAAATTTATTTATAACATCCTCATAAAATAGATGAGTTGTCCTCCAGAAATTCCTTTTGAATTGAAATATTGCCAAGAGAAGTAAGTCTTTCTTCAGATATCGTATTTCTTAAATAAGTTTTCACACATTTGAAGCAAACTTCTTTCCACTGAAGCACTTGTCGACGGTATTGTCAAAATACGGAAAAACAATTTATATGCTTCGGTAAAAATATATTTATTTTTATTAATTTTTTTCACTTGCTCTTGCAGAGATATATTTCAATTACTCTCTTGGCAAAAATAAGACCAAGCTCATTTTTAAGTCGTTGACTTTTTGAAAATATTTCCCCATATAACTGTAACAAATTTTCAAACGGGCCAGTCGGAAAATTTAAACTATATTCGGAAAATTTAGCAGAACCTGCCAAACATGAAAATGTAAGTTTTTCACAGTCTTGAAATCTTAGCGTCATTTCCATTAAAATATAGTCCAATATTTCATAAAAAAGGGTTCTATACTTAGCCCTAATTTCTTCAGATGAAAGCTTAGCAAGCGCACGTTTGTAATGATTTATTTCTGTAATAGAATTTGCTTTAACAAACATGGTATTAAAAAAATGTTCATTTCTTTTTTTACAGAGCGCCTCACGACAGCGTTTTATATTGGATATGCAAAATGAATGTCAAGCGTTTTTTCTTCGAAGAACATCAAATAGTATGTCCGTGATTGAGAAAATGTCATTAAACACCAATGCCAGAAACGTGAATTCAAAATCGTTCATCTCACCTAAAAATCCTTTCGCAAGGCGGACTGATTTTACATCAGATTTGTCACAGTTTGTAATAAATTCAAAGACGTCTTTTAATTTATATCGCATTTACTAACTTCGAATTTGAAGTTGTAACAACACCATAAATAAATATAACACAAAACAGTCAAGTTAACTGCAAAGGAACTCACCGGTTGCAGCGAATTCTGCGAAAATAAAAGTAAACAACCACCGCAAACTGAACGACACGTGAGTGTAGTGTACTGCGCCTGCATTTCACCGAGAGCGTTGTATGGCGCTGGGCTCGATGACATCGGATAAGCGTTGTCATGGCAACATAGTAGGAAAATCGTAAACTAAACATAGCACCTCCAGCAAAGTCAAAGCGGTTTGCGCCACTGTTATAGTTGTTATAATAAAGTTCGATTGGAAGACATGCCGCCAACGATCAAGTAAAGTATTTATTCGAGATGTACAGTTTATTTTTTACCAGTTAGGTGAATAAATGAATGTTAAAACTAAAATTTTAAGAGATATATAATAAATATAGTTAAATGTTTGCTTGTTTATTTTTCCTGGTGAAGTAGCACTTCACCTGAATAGCCGCCACTGCTGCGAATCCATAAAAGAGAAAACTCAATTCAATTTTAAATATTTTAAATAAATTTTGTTCAGACAGTGTTTCATGATTTCTGTAAAAATCAGATCTTAAATCGTGCCATGCATCAGTTGTCATATTTCAATTTTTTTAATTATTATATTTTTCAAGCACCCTGCATAATAGGTCTGAATATAAAACTGTAATTTATTTTTTTAGGTATTTTTACATTTTCGAATATATAAAATAATATAAAATATAGGGTCGCCTTGTCTTTCAAAGAAAGGTGGTCCAGATGGTATCCTAACTATTCTATTAGAAAGATGATGTAAGTCATTTTCTCAGCTTTTATGTAAATAGAGATCCTTTAATCTAAGTTCTCTTCCTGAAATTTGGAAGTTTTGTGCTCTCATGCTGATCCTTAGTTCTGATGAGAAAAACAGTGTAAAAGACTACAGAGTATTTCTTTACTTTCACATTTACCAAAGCTATTTGAGGCAATTATTACTGGTGATATCTTTAAATCGTCAAAATCCTGCATTATGAGTAGGCAACACGGTTGTTGTCGTGGTTGTTCAACGATTATACATTTTGCAATATTTCAGAACTATTTAGTACCATCTATTGAGGCTGGCTAACAGATTGATGATATTTACACTGACATGTATAAGACATTTGACTGAAACTATCCCGAGTAAATCAACTCATATTTATTTATATCGTGTGTGGTTCAGTTTCCATTTGTAACATCGAGTATTCTGCATAATGGCCCAATCCTTTTTTGACCGACTTCAACAAAGAAGAAGGTTATAAATTCGATCCGTTGTATTTTATTTATGTAAGGACATCGATTACTATGGTTTGACCAAAATCGCGAACTAGCGTCAATTTAAATGGTTTACACAATGTTACATTGAACAATATTGGCGTTCACCATTCTGTCAGTAAAAAGTATGTATGTTACCATTGTATACTGTATAATAAGATATATTATTATATAATGATGTTACATAATATACAGTGGACCGGTGGTTATTTCTTAAACTTACTTTAAAAACATGAAAACAAATTTTTGTTATAAGGTTTGTTGGAGTTATTCCAGTTGTGGGTGACGAAGGTAAGAAGATCTACTGTAGATCTTTGGTGGCATAAATCGTATTGCCTGTCGTGTATAAGTTTGTACCCTTGAAGCAAAAAACTCAGCTTTTGCTTTAGACGTGGAGTCGATTTTATTACCAGAAGTTAGGGGTGGAAAGGAGTTCTTGCTGAAGTTTTGATTAATATTTTTGGCAAGCAACCAAAAAAGATTGGCTTCCATTTTGGCAAGAAAGAACTTTGCCTTTTATGACTGTATCGAGGGCATTATGTCTTCGAGAATTATGCGATTATATTGATTTCGTGCCTTGTTTTTAGGCTGTAGATTTTCTGAAATAAGATTCCTAAGAAAATTGTTTTAAGTACGGCTTTTCTCTAGTCTGACATTCACGCAGAATATTCAAAATCACGGTTTATTTTTCAGAGGTTTTGAAGTTTTTACAGAATATGGTATAAAGGATTCTCTACGTAATTACATTCGAGATTTATGAAAACATTTCGGAAGGATCGTTGACAGAGAAACAAACATCATTCCAAGGAGCGAAGAGTAAAAATCCTGAAACCCATCTCAATCAGCAGAATTATAGTGCCAAATATTACAAGGTGGCATCGATTCTTCAACTATTGTTGTATGGAGCAGGAAACATTAATTAGCCCGTGGAAAGAAGAATCCGGAGAAGCTATTATGGAAGACTCTTTCAGGTTCTTGGCAAATAGTGAGAAACAGGTTATGTGTAACAATGCGTGGAAAGTATGAGATTAGCTGATTGCGAAGTTCTCTGCTGCTCTATCTTGGGGATCGAATTTATTACGAACGTTAAAGTCATGGATAATGACTTCAGATGATAGGAATTCAGAGATTAGGAAATCCACTTTAGTAGAAAGAAAGTCGAAGAGCTCGTTGAAGGAATTATTTGAGAGAGAGTGATAGATACAACAAATACATTTAGTGGAAGTTTTGGGGACTAGTTTGAGCAACAGGATATTGGACCTGTTCGATTCAAGA
This sequence comes from Kuschelorhynchus macadamiae, assembly GCA_030620095.1. NCBI lineage: Eukaryota > Metazoa > Arthropoda > Insecta > Coleoptera > Curculionidae > Kuschelorhynchus > Kuschelorhynchus macadamiae. The sequence goes on along the minus strand of JAUTXW010003120.1, from coordinate 47,729 downwards.
TTCGGAAGACTTATATAGGATATATTACTATGAACGCAACCGTTCCGTCAGAATAGTAGAGGAAGTTTATAGCCAGGAAAGAAAAAGCGATTGGTTGAGTTTTTGCGGCTTATTTTTGTTTCGATTCGAAAGAGGATATGAGGCTTGCAATATTGGAGATAGTGGTGAAGAGAGTTGGAATTTTTACTCAAGCCACAGATATTGGTGAATGAGAAATAACATTTCTATACTTATTTATTTGAGGAACATTCATCCTCATTTTTTCATGTTCAATTTTGGTAAAATAAGTAAGTAGGAAGAAATTAAAAAAAAAAGAAAAGGGGAGGAGAAGGAAAAGCGATTCATGTACAAAGCGTAAATAAAGATTACATCAGACCATGGAATGTATGTAAGGTGGTACCTCCTCGGGCAAGAATTTCTCTTCCACCTTGTTTTTAGCCAAGAAATAAAATAATAATAATATAATAATAATACATTTATTGTTCAACCGTACAATATTACTCAAATAATTTATTATATTCTAATTTTTATGCTAGACGGTTAGACAAAGGGCCATAAAACGATTGCAGCCACCCAGACAAGTTCGGGTACTGATAAAGCCCGTTAAAAACTTACGCATAGAAAATCAAATAGGTATATGACGTGTTTTCAGTTAAGTTACTAAATTTACTGAATTAGATTGCGAAATATATTTAATATGTAGATTTAAAGACATAAAAGAAAAGGAATAAAGAAAAGACACAAAAGGAGAAGAATTAAGAAAGGAGAGGAAGTGAAAAGAGGGGGGTGGGTGGAAATGATAGGTTATATTTGAGAAATTTGGAACAAAAGGGGTTTCAAAGAACATCGGTAGTTTTTTTAAAACACAAGAATAATACGTAATAGCCAAGAAAATGTACTGCTTCATGAATAATTTTTTCTTTATAATATGTTTAATAGAAAGGTAGGACAGATCTGTATTCAGAAAATGCATCGACTTTATGGTAGTACACAAATTATAAAAAATCGACCTTTTAAACAGCTCCTTGGAATGTTACAGAATTGTAACAATTTGATTGTTCCTTAAATTTCGATCATGGACGTCTTTATGACATTTTAGCTTGTTATAAAGGTACTGAGGTTTTTTATATTTCATTGTTTTATATAAAAACATTGCCATATGCAGTTTTCGCCTATTATGCATACTCAACCAACCTGCATCTTTTAACTTATAGATATTCCGTAAATAAAGCGAAGACAGCTATTTTGCACTTTTTGGATACGCCTAACTTCAATATTGTCAAGGCAAGGCCCGTAAACGGAGTCACAATGATTGGAGACTGATAACACCAGAGAGTCACAAAAGAGTTTTTTTGTCTCTAGTATAAGGTAGTGTAGATGCGAAAAAAGTAATTTTAGTGTTGAATAGACTACCTTCAGCTTATTAGTTACATGCCGCTTAAAACGCAAGTTGCAGTCAAGCTGTAGTCCCAGACTTTTGCAGGTGTCAACAAATGGAATAAAAGCATTGTCCATTTGAATAATAAGGGTGTCTTTGGCCAAATTGTAATGTGTTTGGTTGCTGAATAGAATTACGGTGGATTTACTAGGGTTAATTTTTAGCATGTGATCGGTTGCAGTTTTAAATAAGGCATTAAGATCACTATTTTTATGGCGATTCACCACATTACTATGAGTTGAATCGAAAGACAAGTAAATTTGGGTGTCACCAGCATAAAGATGATAATGGCAGTGTTTGGTATTTTTGTGAATATGTGAGGTAAATAAATTATAGAACAAAGGATCAAGTATACTTCCCTATGGAACACCAAACGATACCACTTGCCTTTCAGAAAATTTACCACTCAAAACCACTTGTTGTGACCTTCCGCATAAATACGATGAGACAAATTTTCGATCACCATGTCCAAAGCCGAGACTGTTAATAAGAGAAACAAGTACTTTATGGTTGAGCATATCGAAAGCTTTGGTGCAGTCTAAAAGGACCAGAGCACCTATTTTGTTGTTATCTTGTCCACGTAGAATGTCATCCGTTATGTCAGCAATCCAGACTGCTTTTCGGGTACAATATTGTTGATTTCCACAAAAGATCTTATTTGAATTTCAGTTATTTTCTCCAAGATTTTTAAGAAAGCTGGCAAAAGACTGATAGATCTTAAATTACCATAGTCAGTGGGTTGTCTTATTTTAGGAAGGGGGATTACAAAAAAATAACTTTTCTCAGTATCAACAAAATAATGTTGGTACAATAAATCCTCTAAACTAAATATTAATTTGTCAAATTCCAGTTCGGTTTATAACAAAAATAGCCTTTGTATCCATGAGTATTGGAAAGAGATGAAAATATATTATTACTCCTCAACTAATCCAAGCTACCCTGCATTTTGCCCAACCAAAGAATAACCATCTAAATTAGTAATAATAGCTCGCCGATACGGCAAATCAAGGACTTATAATAAGACAGAAAAAGAGAGAGACAATACTTGCACTTCTATGCTTATTTCGACTGCATTATTCTATCGATTGAAAGCATGTGATTTTGAACTGACCTATCATAACCCCGTGTAAAAATCTGACAACTGATAAAAAATAACAAAGCAGATCTTTGTAGATTTCGAAATATATAATAATGAACAAATTTACCTTACTAATTAATGCAAAATAGTGAACCAAGTTATTAAAGAACATTTGTGTTTAAATTTATATGCTTGTAAAATTTCCAAACAAAATGTGATATGCTATTTGACATGTAAACAATAAAATTCTTCTGAACTAACTGATGGAATGGAAAATGGAATCTTAGAATATTAACGCAAGAAAACTATACACAGGTAAATTTTTGAATGTTCTATTAGATTATCTTATCAGAAACATATGTCACTTAGATTTTACCTTCATTTGTTTTGTCTTATATGATTGTTGACCCAGTCTTCGAGTCACAGCATATTAAAAATGTTAATTCCTATTAATTGGAATATCTTAAAGTGAATTTTATATATAAACAGTGATTATATGATAATACAGGACAATATGAAAGGATATTACATTGGCTCTATCAAAAATAAAGTAAATTCGCATAAGGTTCTACTTTTGCTTCCGGCTATTTGTGACAAGAAATTTCTGAAACTAGCATTATTTCTGTAACTTAGGTATCAATGTTAAATATAAGACTGAATATAGTATAAAAGTGAGTTTCTAATTATAAATTAGGTTAAAATGACTTATATATCACAAATGATATAATACTAAAAAAATGAAAATGTGTCAAGCGAAGATTTATTTTACTGAATTTTACTGCCCTATGTACTGACAGACATATATGACAAATCTATCTGTAACAGCATTTGAATTAACACTATGTTTACGTTATCGGATCCGACGGCTCTAGATTTTGTGCTCATAATTGCTCTTAATACATCATTCTCAGACACTTTCAAAAATGCCTGTGATATTATTATTAATATTATTATTATAGAAGTTAAGAAGATTATCAGGTAGTTGATTTAGGTTAATAGTCGAATTAACAAAAAAATTGTTTATTTGATTTGCATCACACAAAGCCTCCGGAATTTGTTTTTGCTTATTGCTTGCTTATTGCAAAACGTCTTCTAAAATGTAATTTTTGAAATAGGAAACCATTAATTTAGTTTATATTAAAAGTGCTAAAATATTATCTTAATTATCAAGCCCATAATAAATGCGGCCTTGACTCCGAACCAGCCACAATAGAATATCGAATAGAACCTATTCGGGCCGCTAGCTTCTCCGCAGCCAAGTCCTGTATGCTTGATTTCCTGTGAATCGAGTCAGAGGTTTTCAAACAAACAAACAAACAAAAGTATGCTTTATTGCCGCAGAAAAATTTTACAATTTTATGGACAAAGCAAAATATACCTAAAAATAAGACATATCAAAACATTAATCGAAAATAATTTCGACAGGTCAGTGCTTTTTTTTTTTAAATGTAAATTATCAATTTACCAAATCGTAAAACACACGTTAGAATATAACATAACATTGCAAACAGTAAATGAATCATGATAACCTTATAAAAGTAAACAAACACACATGTACGAGGTGAATAATTTCGATGACATTGAAATCAAAATTGCAACTATGCGACCTTAAACTCTATGTTATTATAGTTATACAAATAATTGTGATGTTAAACAGAAGGTATATTGAACTAGTGTAGAATGTAGTATACAAAAAGAATTAAATTGTTTTTAATCCAATACCTAACAAAAATAATTAAGTTTTAAGTGAATGTTCGACAGTTCTTTTCCCTATATAATGATTTACAAAATTCTATGCTATGTGTTAGGACATGACTCACAAAAGATTTAAGTAAACAAGCGAGTTTAGTGACAATTTAAAGAGACTTACTCACTGAAAAAAAAAATCATTAACGCTGTAAAATGGTCTCTCAATGAGGTATGCTTTGGTGTTTTTTCGAAATTGTGCAAGCATAGGGATAGATTTTAAATGTACTGGCAGATTGTTGTAAAGTTTTATGGCGTTGTAAATAATTGATTTTTTTATTAATTCTGTGGAAGGAATGGGAAGATAAATATCATGCCTAGAGTTTCTGGTAGGGTATACATGTTGTGGCCTTTCTGGGAGGGTGTTTATATGTTTTCTCAGCAAACATACCGTTTCCAAAATAAATAATGCAGGAAGTGTTAATATTTCATGTTTTTTGAAATAGTATTGGCAGTGAGCTCTATTATTTAGACCAAACAAATAAAGAATGGCTCTCTTTTGAAGCATGAAAATACTACGAAATTGCTCGGTGGTACAGCAGCCCCAAAAGGGAAGGCCATAGCGGAGGTGGGATTCAAATAAAGAGAAATAAGTAAGTCTGGCAGAAGGAACGTCTAGTTCTTTTGAAACTGATCGAATGGCGAAGCAGGCGGTAGAAAGTTTTTTAGTTAAGGTGTCAATATGATTAGACCATTTTAGGTTGTTATTTATATTTAAACCCAGGAATTTAACCGACTCTACGTATTCAATATTGCTGTTATGTACCTGAAGTGGTTGTAAAGTTCCCTTATAAGATAACGCCAGGTTATTGAACTTTCCACCGGCTGTTTGCAATTTTTGCATTTCAGTCGCGTGCTTTAAGTGGTGGCGGAAGCTATCGTTGGAGTAGGTTCTTTGTTTGAACGGCTATCCGTGTGTTGTGTGATACGTACGTCGCGTCAAGCATGGTGCGATATGGAAGACAATAATACGGACGTGGATATGCAAATACCGTCAACTTCAGCTGTCGGTAATAACGTTGAAAATGTTGGAGAATTTAGTAAGAAGAGTGTGTGTGAATGTGTGGTGTGTGCCTTAATAATAAAGGGATTTTCAACGTTAAACTTCGCTGATAAGCTTCAAATAATTTCCAAAGGAAGGGTAAAACCGCCTATGAAAAATTTAGCCACAAGAATGAAAAACTGTATTAGACATTTTTATCCGGAAAAACGATACAAACAATTTAAATGGCTAACAGGGTGTGAAAATATAAGCAAATTATTTTGTTGGCCCTGTTTACTTTTTGAAAATGGAAAAGGTCTCTGGAATAAAACTAGTTTTTCCGATTTAAACAATTTCCATAAAGCTGTAAAAAGACACATTATCTCCAAAGCGCATTTGCAGGCCGTCATAAAAGAAAAAGTCTTCGGCAAAGCCAGAATTGAACACGCCCTTAATAAAAAGTTGAAAATTAGTGACCGCCAACACAATGAACTAGTCGATAAAAATAGGCAAATATTAAGAAGACTTGTCGATGTTGTTTGTTTTCTCGGACAGCACGAATTGGGATTTAGAGGTCATGAGGAAACAAGGGTTTCTTCAAATAGAGGAAATTTTCAAGATTTACTTAGTTTAATGGCTAAATATGATGATTGGTTAAAAAATATTATTTAGAGCAGTCTAGCGTTTTTCGCGGAACGTCGAATCGAATCCAGAATAATTTAATTTCCGCTGTTGCAACCATTATTCTAAAAAGAATTAAGCAGGATATAGGCGAGACGCGGTTCATTGCTACTGTTCTGGGCGAAACAACTGATATCACTAATTTTAGCCAATTATCTATAGTAATACGCTACGTTAAAACAGACGTGTGTTCAAGAGTGATTTTTAGGTTTTAAGAATGTGTCCGAAAATCATACAGCAGATGCATTATATACCCTAGTTTATAACGTTACTAAAGAAATTAATGGAGAGAAAAAATTAGTTGCTCAAAGCTATGATGGAGCTGCAGTGACGGCAGGACAATTAGGCAAGCTAAAGTTCGAGAAACTTTCCCAAGTGCTGTGTTTGTCCATTGTTTTGCTCTTAAATTAAATTTAGTTTTATCCCAGTCCATCAATCACATTAAAAAGTGTAAAGTATTTTTCGTTACTTTAAGTGGCATGGCTGCTTTTTTTCCAAGTCAACAAAACGTACACAGGCTTTGGACTCCATTGTCCACAAACGATTGCCCAAAGTAGCTCCTATTAGGTAGTACTATAATGGAAGACTTGTGTTAACAGTATATGAAAGTCGTGAATCACTGATTAAACTATTTGAGAATATAATAGAAAATAATAAAACGTGGGACTCAGAAGCAATAAATAGTTCCAGGGGGTTTTTGGGCTGTTTGAAACGAGATTTTAATTTTAATTATTTGTTGAACATATTTTCAGAAATATTTCCATTCTCGGACAATGTTTTTAATATATTACAAACTAAAACAAATGATATTGCTTTTTGCCTAAAAAAGTGGATGATTTTAAGTTCATGTTAAGCCAAAAAAGAGATGACTTTGACCTATTTTGGGAGAAAAACGATGACGTTACATGTAGAGCCACAAGCCAAGCGTCTTCGAACAGACAAGGTGGGAGATATTCAAACATCATACAGACGCTTCTTTTATGAAATAATCGTTCAATTTTAGCAACAAATAAATTATAGATTTAACGGTTTAAATGATTTTAAATTCCTCGAGCTCTGCAATTTTGACGCATTTAAAGAAAAAATTTTCCAGAAGATGCGTTTAAATCTCTTCTTCTTCATTATGGCCAGTTCTTCGAGCGAGTGTTACTGCGACCTAAACTAAAAGTGATTTACGAAACTAACGACATTAGCGCAAAAATAACGCTAAGGAAATAATGCAATTTTTAATAGACAAGGAGCTGGAAAATGCCTACACCGAAGTGTCGAAATTGTGTGAATTAATATTGACAATACTTGCCACAAGTTAATCAGTAGAACGCAATTTTTCAACACTTAAACGTATAAATAAGTTCGTTCTACTGAAATTCAACGGGGCAGGAGAGACTTTCGCATACATCGCTGTTGTCCATTGAAAATAAACTTCTCCAAAATATGTAGGAGCATCGACGTTTTTATGATGACGTCATTGACGAATTTGCGAAAAATGATCGAAGAATCGAATTACATTACAAATAGGTCAGTTTCTAAAAATTGCTTCCCTTTCTTAAAATTTCACCGCACTCCCTGAATCGTAGTGAGTCGGAAGCCTACTCGATTTGTATCTTTTTAATGCATTATTACGCAGCTTTTGCATTAATTTGAGGTTATCTGTCAGCCAGGGGTTATATTTAAAATTTTTCTTTTGGCGAAATGTTTTACAGGTGCATGTGCATCAAATAAAAGTAGAATTAGATCGCAAACGTACGAAATTTTGTTATCAATATTAGGAATACATAAACAACCCTCGAAGGTAACCACTCTAAGTCTGCCAGAAAATAGTTAGGGTTAATGTGTATTATTTGTAGGTTCGGCCTATTTTAAACTTAAAGTACACTAAAGGGTAATCCGATATATGTGGATCAATTGTGCCATAATCAACCACCCTGTCAAAATTGCAGAGAATAGGGTGTAAGATCGAAAAATTTTGATTTGAGATTCTTGTTGGCTCAGAAATTAATTGTTTTATGTTAAATGTGCTAAGTATATTTTCAAGGATACTTGCAGCAGAAGAGAAATTAAAATAAACAAAATGAACGAAATAAAATTAAAAAAAAATATAGTAGGTCAGAAAAATTAAATAAATACAAAAATTAAAAATTATAGCTTCTAAACCATTTATTCAATACCAAAGGGCAGCAATAACGCCCGCCAGTCTGATAATTGAAATCTGAAATAATTTGCATTAATGGTTCTGTTTCAATATATTTAATAATTTATGAGACCTAACAAAGTAAAAATCTATCTTTCAAATTCAATTTTCATAAAAACTATAATTTGCTCTACATTTTTTGATTTAAAAAATGGTATTTTGTGGTAAAATGTATTTTATAAGCACATGACTTATAATAATTTTTACAAATTGGATAGTGCTCCTTATTTACAAACGTATTACTATTCCCGTACCCTCCACGTATCTCATAGATAACGTAAGTCTTGAAATTATTACTTGTTTTACCGAAATGGACTTTATTTTTGATGACAATCTAACTTTAAATCTGCATATTGTACTTGATTTGAAATTACTGAGCATTCTAAAACAACATACAAAGCAAGCAATAATCTTCGTTAACACGAGAAATAAATGTTTGTATTTTGACTCAAATTTTATTTCCCCTATAGCACTCCGTTCACAGAAAAAGCCTTGTTTCCTAAAAACGTTACGTTTTTTTTTTGTTCTGTTTCCTTCAGGACGGTTTCTCTGGGAATTAAACACAGTTTCCCTATTGAAAGGCTTTTTAACTTAACAAAAACATTTTGGAAGCCGAATGGGGAATACTTCCCTGATCGTTCCGTTCGTTCAATAGAGTGTTGAGAAAAGAATTACTTCAAGTATAACTCTATTGACTGATTGCTTGCAAAGGATCCATTGATGGAATCCATAGAACAGAAGTTGGTTAATTTTCCTCTTTTATTACATTCTTAAGTTCTGTTATCTTCTAAAAACAGTTGATATTATGAAATTTTCATTCCAACAATATGGTTCTTTAAAAAGTTTTTAATCTTTTTTCAAAATTTAAACGAATATGCAATAAAACAACTGCAGCTTAAGAGAATCTTTAGCCAAAGAAATTTAGATAATTTTAAAAATTCTCTTATCGTTGAAAGTGGCAGAGACTTTATGGTTTCAATATTGCTGAGGAATATATTAACAGATTTTTTATTTTTGTTGCATTACTTTCTGAAAAAGCCATATTACAAGGAAAATTGGGTTACCCCAGAAGTAACTCGTTAGAAAGAACTAAAAACCCCAAACAGTACTCTCCTTAAAATAAACAAAACATTGTATGATTATAAGAAAGTATAAAAAAAGACTATTACAGCTAAACAAACATTTTAAAATATTTTTTTAATAACAAAATAGTAAATTTAAAAACCAAAGACCATACGGAATATAGTTAATTATAGGTTTTTGTTTCAAATGGAGATAAGGTCATAAAGGTCATAAGGTCATGAAGTGTTGATTCCCTTCAGCACTTAAACAAAAACAGTCACAGAACTCCTCAAAACTCACTGTTATTGTTAATAAAAGCTACTAATAATATCTCCTTAAGCCACAATCCCATATTATAAATATGTGTAGTTGTTGTTGAAAATGAGTGAAAATAAACTGGGAAAACTGGGGAAGCAAAAATGACACAGCGGTTCAGTTGAAAATCGTGATACGACTAGCTTGATTTACAACTGAATAAAATAAATACATAATCATATTTTTAGATATTTAATATCAATACTCCCACTTGCCTAAACAATGTTAATAGACATTTAAATAACTTAAGTCTTACTCTACTGTAAACTTAGTATGTTGTTAGGACATCCACCAACATTTCATCCGAAGGCAAATATTCTAATTAACTACACTAGATTACTATTACTAAGTTTGCTGAGAATCTCAGACAACAAATTTCTAAAATGTACAGCTTTTTAGAAGCTTCTGTGATACCCATGTACTCAGCTTTAGTACTACTTAATGACACTGTTTTGTCCTTATTACATTCCCATGAAATAGCACCCCCAGACAATTTGAAAACAAAACCAGTATATGACCTTCTGTCAATTTCGTTAGTAGGAAAATCTGTATCAACATAACCCATTAAATCATTATTATCCTTGTTATAATTTAAACAAACGTTTCTTGTCCTTTTTCAATATCTAAGGATCCCTATAGCATATTTTCAATGTCGCTTAGTATAGCAATTATTAAATTGGATCAAAAAAAATAGTGCAAAGGTAATGTCAGGTCTTGTTAAAACAGATATGTACCGGGTGGTCGAAATTGGTCTGTTTTAACAGAGAAAACCTATTTCCTGACTAGATAGAGCAAAACTGACTTAGGTGTCATGGGCTCGATTTCTGAGAAATGTTTAATGGCAAAAACCGCCTGCCGATATTTTCACTGCCAACTGAGATATAGGGCATTTTTCAATTTTCGGCCATTTTGAAAATTGTCCATAACTTTTTTATTTTGCGGAATATTAACATTCTGCAAAGACATTCTAAAGGCACTTTTTTATGTGCAATCCAGTGGCGTACTCAGATTTTTTCTATAGTTGTCCGTTTTATCATAAATAGGCAAAACTTTTTTTTTTCAAATGGAAATCATAGTTGGCTATAAATTATAAAAAATGCTCGCGTTTAGCCCTTTTCAGTGATATAAAGTTGTAGGTACTTATTTTCAAAAATAACGAAAATATTAGGTGTTTTTGGTTTACATCGAAGTAGGCCTTGGAATAATGACGCGCGTTCAATATTTTGAATATATTGCTGTCAGATTACTGTAGTCTGGTGTAATTATTGCGTTTTGGTGTTATCTTTATAAAGTTGTGTTAAGTTGCTGACAAAATATGTTTGAGAATTATGAAAAGTATGATATGTTAAAATGTTACATATTATCTAACGAAGTTCCTGAAGCAGCTAGTGAATTATATTTTAATACATTTCCCGAGCGACGTCAACCGGATAACCGAATTTATCAAACATTAAAAAGTAATTTAGTAAATTACGGAAGTTTTAAAAAGTTAAGAACAAGACATTATGAACTAAAGGAAGAAAAGGAAATCCAGCAGCTAAATATAATTGGTGAGGTATTAGATCATCCTGGTACCTCCTCTCGAACATTGGCTAATATAACGAATGTTCCAAAGACCACCGTTTTAAAAATACTCAAAAAACATAAATTCAAACCGTACAGAACGAGAAGAGTTCATCAACTCCGTGAAGGGGACGCCGCTAGAAGATTGAGATTTTGTCAGTGGTATGAGCAAAAATTCATGGAGAATGAGAATTTTCCATTAAATATTATTTGGAGTGATGAATCCAGAGTAGATACTTCTGGTATATTTAATAGATATAATTCATATCACTGGTCCACTGAAAATCCACACGTAGTTGTGCAACAAGACCGGCAAGGTCGGTGTGGATTCAATATATGGGTGGGGATATTCCGAGGAAGATTTGTGGGACCTTATTTTTACGATGGAAATTTAACTGCAGATGATTATGTAAATATTTTGCGCACATATATTGTCCCTTTGTTGGAAGACATACCTTTAGCTGATGCCAGAAATATCTACTATCAACAAGATGGTTGTCCCCCGCACAATGCAAGGATCACAACTGATCTTTTAAACTTCGAATTTCGAGAAAATTGGATTGGTACGTGGGGCCCCATACCTTGGCCTGCTAGGTCCTGTGACTTAACTCCCTTAGATTTTTTTTTGTGGGGAAGATTGAAGGACTTGATATTTAAAGGAAGAACCTTTCACACAAAAGAAGAATTGCAAGAGGCCACTAGGCAAGCTTTTGCATCTATTAGCCCAGTTGAACTAATAAATAGTTGCAACTCGGTACGCAAAAGATGCTTAGTTTGTATTCAACAGGGAGGGGCTCAATTTGAACAACTTCTCTAAATATATTTATCAGAAACCTATCTAACTAAATACCTAGATTTTCATAATTATTTTTTATTTTCACTTGTAGCTGTAAATAGTAGTTTAGTTTGTTAATTTTGTTCAACTTTGCTATGTAAACAAAAAAAAATAAAAAAAATTAATAATAAATAATTAAAATAACGTTAGCTAGTGTTATTTAAAGTTGTGTTTAAGTTGCTAACAAACTATAAATCTTAACAATACATAATTGAGATATTGTCATCACAAATCAAAGCCTACTTCGATGTAAACCAAAAACACCTAATATTTTCGTTATTTTTGAAAATAAGTACCTACAATTTATATCACTGAAAAGGGCTAAACGCGAGCATTTTTTATAATTTATAGCCAACTATGATTTCCATTTGAAAAAAAAAAGTTTTGCCTATTTATGATAAAACGGACAACTATAGAAAAAATCTGAGTATGCCACTGGATTGCACATAAAAAAGTGCCTTTAGAATGTCTTTGCAGAATGTTAATATTCCGCAAAATAAAAAAGTTATGGACAATTTTCAAAATGGCCGAAAATTGAAAAACGCCCTATATCTCAGTTGGCAGTGAAAATATCGGCAGGCGGTTTTTGCCATTAAACATTTCTCAGAAATCGAGCCCATGACACCTAAGTCAGTTTTGCTCTATCTAGTCAGGAAATAGGTTTTCTCTGTTAAAACAGACCAATTTCGACCACCCTGTACATGAGGCTACCTAAAAGTTGTTGATAAGAAAATTCTTTTTGACAAACATTAAAAATTGACAAATATTCTTTTCCATGGGTGTATTTACTTTAGTCTCGCTCATAGAGAATAGTTTCTAGAACCCGAATACTATACTGTTCTTAGTCTAACAAAATCTTAGTTTTACTTTCATTTATTTTAATTCTCACGCCTAAACACTGTTTAATTTGGCCTAAATCATTGATTTTAAATTTTTTAGATAAATGCTCTTTTGACGGTTTGACGGCCTTGTTTTTTAATTGCTTTTATTAGATGTTTATTAGTTTGAGACCAGTAATGAGTGTTTTTCCGATTAAAAATACCCGCCGTATTAAATGAGGTCTCATCAGTCCAAAGCACTTTTGAGAAAAACACATTTTCGAACTGCCGGTCCATAATATCACAACAAAAAGTCAATCTTTCATTAAAGTCTAATTGTGATAATAATTGAGTTGGACGAAATTTATAAGGATGATAACCATTCACCTGCAGTCATTAGTGAGGACAAAATTGGGACGATTTTTCTTAGAGTTTTTAAGGACACCATTTTCCAAATCACGCACAATTCGAAAAAATATAGTCCTGGAGGGAACTCGATTATTAGGATATTCCCTCGAATATTCTCTAAGGGCTAACCCTGGACTTTTATTATTTTTTATGAAACAGTTGTATAATTTCAAACGTTCATCTAAACTATATAAAGCCATTTTTTAACAAATTTTGCAGCAAAAATTTGACAAAAACGACAAACAGAGCAAATGTCAACTTAAGTCAACAAATGCATTAGGTTAATAAAATCGAAACTGTTCATTTTAGGTATAGGACATATATATGAGTAACAAAAACCGAAACTGTTCATTTTAGGTATAGGACATATATATGAGTAATGATAGGTAATTGAACGCTGAATCAGATGAAATAAAAATATAAAGGGTGTTCCATTTGAAAAACAGGAGATTTTTACATTTAAAGTTCTGTTTGTTTTGCTCTCCATTTTTAACACCCTGTATATTAATTGGTATGTATGTTTAGGATATTAGTCAGTTCCATTAAAGTCGTATAGGTAATTTTTTTTTTTAAATATGTTTACAGCATACAGCCTGCTATCTCTGAAATAGGTCTATGGTAACTAATTCACCAAAAAGTCTTTATGACATGTTTTATGATAAAAATCCCAATTTAAGTCACATTAGAATTTTTAAGAGCATAGCCATGACCTATATTCCAAAAGAAAAGAAGGGAAAATGGGATAATAAATCTGAAAACTTAATCCTAGTGGGATTTTTAGATAAAATTAAGGGCTGTAGCTATAGTTTTGTTTGCCAAGGTGGCAAATCTCGACTAGCAGAGATGTTCATATCATGGAAAAAGATATGACCCATACTTCAATTGGTGTTCAAGTGTTTTAATTTTTACTTCAAAAGTGAATGTTAGTGATCCAAAGGGTGTTCGAAGATCTCAAAGGGAGAGAAAAGTTAAAACATGGGATAATTTCATCACATATTTCACAGAGAAGTCAGAGGGGTCAGTTGCAGTGGGAGATCCAGTGTCAGTGAAAGTAAATGGACATTTTCAGCGAAAATATTGCATGGGATGTCGAGAGTTTCCAGAGGGGCAGTGAAATGTAAGTGGATTTTTAAAACAAAGTTAAATAGTGATTTGAGTTACATATAGAACTAGGTTAGTTAGCCAAAGGCAGGGTATTGATTTCGATGAAACCTTTTCCCCAGTTGTCAAGCATTCAACACTAAGTTTACTGTAGAATTTACTTTAGATATTGTTCATGTAGATGTTGTCAATGCCTTTTTAAATGGCAAGCTGGGGGAGGAAATATTCATGGAAATACCAGAATGTTTTGGCAGCAAAATACCAAATGATCAAACTAACGTACTAAAATTGCTCGAGTATGATATAAAGAAGTTGAAACTGTATTAACTGATTTAAATTATAAAAAATGTGATTATGAGCCGTGTTTGTTTATAAAACGTACATATAGTTTTATGACAAATTTATGTTAATGATTTTTTTTTATTTTCTAACTCTATACAAGAGATAAATTATGTATGTATGTGTGGTGCGGAATTATTTGCGACCGTATTATCGGACCAATATTTTTTGACAGGTCGTTAAATGGCGAAAGATACTTGGAGCTGCTTAGGAATAAAATCATGCCGCTTATCAACGACTTGCCAGCAAATATTCGAGAAAATATCATTTTTCAGCAGGCTAGCGCCCCTTACCACACGGTTGCATCGGTAGTAAATTTCCTTAATCAACATTTTCCGTTGTGGATAGGAAGACGTGGTTTAATATCCTGGCCACCACGAAGCCCTGATTTAAGCCCTTTAGACTTCTTTTTGTGTGGTGCACTAAAAAATAAAGTTTATAAAAATAGATCTAATCTAAAAAATAAAAATAGATAAAATCAGGGAAGAGATCAATAATTTTAATGCATCTAATTCGGTAAGGAACGCTATTCCAGAAATGGAGGCTATTTACACTTCATGTATCGCAATGGACGGTGGCCATATTGAAAATTTTTTATAATCTGTTTTAATCATGTTTAATAAGTTATTTATTAGTTATACCGTGTGGCACAAGATAATTTTTTTGTCTCTCCCTTATTTTCGTAAACATTAAATAATAAGAACATAAATTACATAATATTTCACTTTTATTTGTATTTTCTAACATTATTTATAGTCGCTATCTGTGTTAAGGAAATGAGAATAAGGCTTAGTTTACAACATTTTTATTTTAACCCACTTCATCTGTTTACTTATATTAAAAAAAAATAGTCAAATCAGACAACGGCTAATAAAATCGAAATTGTTCATTTTAGGTATAGGACATATACATGAGTAATGATAGGTAATTGAACGCTGAATCAGATGAAATAAAAATATACAGGGTGTTCCATTTGAAAAACAGGAGATTTTTACATTTAAAGTTCTGTTTGTTTTGCTCTCCATTTTTAACACCCTGTATATTAATTGGTAAGACCAACACAGAAACTCGTTGAATTGAACCCTTAGTAATGTATGTTTAGGATATTAGTCAGTTCCATTAAAGTTTTATAGGTAAAAAATTTTTGTTTAAAAAATATGTTTTTTTAAAAAAAATTCTAAAAACTCAATTTACTCAAAAACGATAAAGAATTCAAATATAGATGTTATTATTAGAACTTTCGCAAATTAACAGTAGAATCGAAATATGTAATATTATATAGGATATCCCATTTAAATTAAGAAAGTTGACATGTGTCACTTCATAACGAAATACCCTGTATAAGCAAAAGTGAAATAAAATAAAAACTTAATTGAATCCAAACAATTTTTGTATTTAACTTTTTGTCGTAACTATTACCGTTTTCTAGATAAGGTACTGTATCACCATAAAATGGCCACCCTGTATTCTCCTCTATTGTCTGCGCGCAACACTTTCACCTTTCTACCCAGCTGTTTCTCAACTAAACACTGAAACTCCTGAAATGTTTCGAAGGTTTCATTCTTTGTTTTTAAAAAATACACCAAGGATGTGCGAGTGAAGTCATCCTGCATTGTTAAAAATATTTTGAGCCCCCAAGAGATGTGGTTTTCATTGGCCACGCCAAATCATTATGAACAACATCTAAAAGTCCTGTAGCTCTAGTGCCATGATGACTAAAGGGTTGTCTCGACTGTTTCTTCTCACAGCAGAACACACAGTTTTGTTTTTCAATCTTCACGTCACCAGAATAATAATATATACCATCAACTAGACTGTCTCTCATTTTATTTAGATAGCTGAAAATGTGCCCAGTCTTTTGTGCCATACTTCACCACCTATAGCTTGACCATTCGTCAGAAAAGCTTTAGCCACTAGAACCTTTTCACTGTTGTAAATCTTGCAACAATTTTACCCAAAATCAATAGAATTGCCCCTTTCTAGCAATTGGCAAACTGACTTAGGTTAGGTTAGGTTAGAGCGTGGAAGCTGAGACAAAACGAACACACAACGACACTACACATCAGGGGCATCGACGCAACGATGGACAAAGAAGATGTAGAGAAAGCGATAAAAGAAAACGTGAACAAGCACGACAAAGCGATACACGAAATAGGCGACCTAAGGCCGATGAGGGACAACACACAAGCAGTCACGATAAAACTAAGCACCAGAGCTGCCCAAGAAATACTAGGAAGAGGAAAATCAAATATCGGGTTGGTCGAATGTGACGTCGAAAAGAACCACGTCATACGTAAATGCAACAGATGCTGGAGACACGACCATGAAACGAGAGACTGTGCAGGAACAGACCGATCCACAGACTGTTGCAACTGTGGCAAGGCGGGACACACGGCCAAGGAATGTAAGGAAGTTCAATTCTGCCCACTCTGCCAAAAGCAGGGACATAGAGCAGGCACGGGCGCCTGCACAGACTTCAAGAAATCGCTAAATAAAGCAAGGAGATCAACAAACTCGGTCGGTATCTCATGCAGAGAAATCCAACCCGACACAACTCGAGCACATGAGATCGCACTACGCCAAGCTCGACAGTCTGGATAAGCAGATTCCCCTAAACCTCAAAAAAAAAAAAAAAAGTTAGGTTAGGTTAGGAACATATTGGGCATTTTTAACCTCAATCTCAAAGTTTTGCTTGTCCACTTTGCTGAAAATTAAATCTTGTTTTCATAGAGATCTTTACACACTTCTTTTGCCGTTGTCGCCTCTTTATTGTAGACATATGTAGAAGGATCTGTGGATAATGCAATATTTGCTTTGCACTTATCAATCGGCACAGGATCACTTTCTGGTCCATCTATGCACTTGCTGAGACCTTCTAATAAGAGGAAATTTCCCATTCCAAAACACCATTCCTCATAGGTTTCAGATATTTAATATCAACGTTTCTGAGGGCCATAATCCAACTAAACTAAAAATTGGAAAAGTGCTACCAGCCGAAAAACCTCTATACTTCTCATATTTGCCTAAATATTCGAATTAGTTTTATCCAATAACGTTAACTTGGCTCCTAACACAAACCTAAACCTTTTCCCCATTTGGGTTTCGAAGGGGTCTATCTGTTTTAACTGCTATGCATGTGCTAACAGATTTAAGGAAACATCTTTCGAAACATTAATAGAATCAGAAAATGTAAAAAATACAGAGTATTTGATTTAAGAATACAATTCCTATGAATTACTGAAAAACGGTAAATTTAGCAATGTTGCAAATGCCACCCGCCATTATGTAAATATATGAATAAATATTAACTTTTCAAGTTTGTTCGTTCGAGATGTAATGTCGGAAGAAGCTAGTGCGTAGCTAAACATCTCACGTTGTTCTAAACAAATTTAGTGGAAGTGTTTATAAAACTAAATTTTTATTTTTAATTTTTACATAATATTATTAATATTCACCGAGCATCGGCTGATACAATCGTATTTGATTAGACTAGTAAACATGGCATAAAAAAAACTTAACTTGATCCATGCCAAGACTTGTATGAATATACCTGCAAAATAATGCTTGTCAACAACTTAATAACTTTTGTCCTAAACTTTTGTAATTCTGTATAGATTATAAGATAGAGAGAGCTCTTGCTTCTCTAAGCAGCCTCGTATAAATTGACAGCTCATTTTATAATTGGCCTTTGCACATTAATGACGTCGGTCGGAAAAAAATCTAACTGAGGAGAGGTGCCGTGGAACGTCAAACGATATAAAAGGTGACTTAAGCACACAAACAGGATAATAAAAAACACGTGTTACTCTAACATCTTTGAGTCATATCTTATTCTGCTTTTCTCCCCCAACGTATATGGCTTTATAAGGACCTACATTTCTGTGTAGTGTGTCTGAACTGCTAAATAGGGCGAAACCGTCTTAACAATTACCATTAAAGCCTCCCTATATACCCGATTACCGCCGACTGTTAGAGGTTTGTTAAGACGTAAAGGGACGATGTCCCTAAAATTAGATTGATATTCTTTGCGACCCAAACTGGGCATTATTTGTGAGTACACACTTTTGTATCAGTTCAAACCTATATATATATATATATATATATATATATATATATATATATATATATATATATATATATATATATATATATATAGTGAGGACGAAAGGGATGGAATAAATTCATTTAAAAATCAGGTATTTTTTTCTCGAGAAAACGCTCGGACCCGTCGATTTTTAATTTTAATTGCCGTTTTTTTATTATAGTTCCATGTACATAGTGCGACCCAAAAGCAAGTTACGAAAGTTAACTTAATTTTTTATATTATTTTTTGATTCTATGGAGAATTTTGATCATCATTTATCATAATCTACATATGTCTAAATTAAGTTGTATAAAAAAATTAATTATGT
The DNA here is from genome assembly GCA_030620095.1 of Kuschelorhynchus macadamiae. NCBI lineage: Eukaryota > Metazoa > Arthropoda > Insecta > Coleoptera > Curculionidae > Kuschelorhynchus > Kuschelorhynchus macadamiae. Next base: position 28,760 of record JAUTXW010003120.1, on the reverse strand, counting down.
AATATTATTTTAAAAATTGCTGAAATTTGATCACCAGCAACATCGTGACAATATCCTAGGCGATCTTTAGATTCTTGCAAAACATTGTGCACTACTTAAGCTTCTATCAATCTAATTTCCTGTTAAATTCGGTCTTTAAAGTCATCAATATTGTTGGGTCTGTTAACACACACTGGTTAGGTAACCCCACAGATCTAACCGGGTCAAATCAGGGGATCTGGCAGGCCATTCTATCGGACCCCGTCTACCAATTCACACAGAAAACTCCTTAGTTCATGCCTGTCCTTCGGTACTGGCCAATTTTGAATGGTTTCAGTCTTTTATGAGTCGGTTTCTACTCCATGTTCGGTAATTACATGACATAGATATTTCAGTTCTTTTTAAAAAAACTGGCACTTCTTGGGACTGAGTTTTAAGCCAGCCATTCTCAGTTTCTGGAAAACATATTTCAATATTCTTTAAAAGTTCCATTAAACGTTCAAAAGTCGCTGGGGCGTTGCATAATCCAAAAGGCATAACTTTAAATTGCTACAATCCAGTCCCAGTAGAAAACGCTGTCTTTTCTTTATCAGCTGGATTAAGCTTAACTTGCCAATAATCACTCTTTGGGTCTAGGGTTGAGAACCATTTTGATCCCGTTAGTGTGTCCAAAGTATCGTCAATTCTTGGTAAGGGAAAGCTATCTTTCTTTGTGATATCATTAAGCCTGCGGAAATCGACGCAGAATCTGGGAAGCCATCTTTCTTCTTAACCAAGATTACTGGTGACGACCAGGGACTCTGAGATGGTTCCAAAATATCTGTTTTTCCATACCTTTATTTTTTTATTGTTTATTTTGTTGCTGTCAGACAGAGAGAAAACGTTTTTATTTTTTCATAGAAGTTCTTCCAAACTTGATCATCAGAACTTTTATTTCTTGTTTTACATCTTCTTTGTTTTTCTGAATGTCATTAGGGATTGCAATAATCAAGTTCATCAAAGAATCTAAATTTGCTGCCATGATTATTGCTACTAGTAGAAACTATTTCTTACTTTTTTTAACTTCAACCGGATCCTAATCCCAGTTTTGACACCAAATGTTCCGGACTGGCCGGTATACAAACACGTAGTTCCTGAATGCACTCCTTTTATTCAGAACACAGCTTACCGGTATCAAAGGTAAACACTGGTTATACCCAACAATCGTAACTAAGGTAACTTTAAACTTGTCAATGTCAGCTTGTTAACACTTCGAAGTCTCAAACTAAACTGAATCCAAATCTTCGGAGTCCTCTTCGATTCTTATATCAGCCGAATGGCTATTACACCTCTTCATTCCTAGGGAAAACAATCAAATTGTAAGGATAGGAGAAAAAGTCATAGGAGGGGGGGGGTAGTTTAAATTCTAGGTAAAAGACAGTCTTTATAGAGCTCGTATTTGTTACGTGGTTGGGAGAAGAAGAATAATTTGAATTAAGTTTGTTAATTAAGTCGTCCAAGCTTTCAAGGTTTGTATCCCTGTGGAGAATTGAGTTTCTGATGAATCTGTCCACCTTTAGAATGATCCTGATTATTTTATTTTGGAGCGATTGAGGTCTTTTTGACTGGTTTTTATGATGAGTACTCCACCTCTAGCTTTCCTAATACTATAGTCAGTATTCGAAGACCAATCCAAATGTTGCCTTGCGGCGCGTTTATATAGGTTTTAGAAAAGGATGGAATGATCTAGAAGATTCTAGAATAATCTAAATACTACAGGGTGAAAAGAATTAAGCCTAATAGAACATTCAAAACCGATTTTTGACACTATCGTAGTCCTTACTTGGATAAAAACTAAGGTAAGTCTACTTCATTAAAATAACAAATAGTAAATAAATTCATCTCTCAAACTTTACAAATCTATAACTAAGTAAAAAAGAAATTAACGGCCATTCGCACAAAATATTCTGCCTGTAGTAAGCTTACTCAAGTATAGGGTCCAAAAATAATGGACCATTATATTGACAAGCTTTTAAGTGCTTTCTATCATCTCTACCGGCATAATGGGCGACGTTTCGCCCTATATAGGGCTCATCAGGCCAATGCAGCCGTGTGGTAGAGATGATGGAAAACACTCACCGGTATGTTGAATATAAACGACGAAAATATTAGGCAGTGAGAAATTATAACCCATAGAGTAAAGAGGTGCCACCTATGGGAACAAATGCGAGGTTTGTAATTGATATCTCTAGTAATGTTTAAAAACATTAAAACAACCGCGACTATAACTAAGATTAAATCGTATCAATATTTAATTCCACGTGGAAACCTTATGAAGTCGGTGTCAAACTAGTAAATACCGTATATTATTTTCTGTGGTATATTTGTAGACACATGTTTGTGATTTGAGGGGGAACTGCACGCAGTATTATGGATCATTTGCAAGCCTTCTGCCGCTGCAATATTATGGTTTGGTGGATCGTTAAGGTAGATTATATTTTTTATAACATTTTTTATAGATTTTCTGGTGCTTTTACTGGTCTAACTATAACTATATTATACTTTTAATTTATGAAGAAAGTGTGACAAAACAGAAATGTACAAAAGTGTTTCTTATATAATGAATTATTATCAAACATATCATTTAATCTGTTAAACATCAGCCTAATATTAAACTTCGAAAAGTATCCCCAAATAGATCTCAATAATAATCAAATTTGCAAAAAAGTAAAATACTTAAAAACAGACTTTTTCCTTGACTAGGTAAAAGTGATAGCTAGGTTTACGTAAAGTTTCGGGTTCGTTATAAAAATGCTTAATTTGTTGATATCAGTTAAGAAATCAGGGTCCTATTTGTAAAATTAAACTTAATCCAAACGCTACATTTTTGGGCCACTGAGAATACCTGAAAAATACAGTGGCGGTTATTCATGTGAAGTAGATGAAGAGCTACTTCACCAGGAAAAAGAAACAAGCAAACATCTAACTATATTTATTATATATCTCTTAAAATTTTAGTTTTCACATTCATTTATTCACATAATTGGTAAAAAATAAACGTACATCTCGAATAAATATTTTACTTGAGCGTTGACGGCATGTCTTTTTAAAACTTTCAATCAAACTTTATTATAACAACTATAACACTGGCGCAAACCGCTTTGACTTTGCTGTTGGTGCTATGTTTAGTTTACGATTTTCCTACTACGTTGCCATGACAACGCGTATCCGATGACGTCGAGCCCAGCACCATACAACGCTCTCGTTGAGTTGCAGGCGCAGTACACTACACCCATGTGTCGTTCAGTTTGCAGTGGTTGTTTACTTTTACTTCAGCAGATTTCGCTGCAACCGGTGAGTTCCTTTGCAATTAACTTGACTGTTTTTTGTTATATTTATTTATGGTGTTGTTACAACTTCAAATTCGAAGTTAGTAAATGTGATTGTTCAAGACTGGAATAAATTAAAAGACATCTTTGAATTTATTACAAACTGTGACAAATCTGATGAAAAATCAATCCGCCTTGCGCTTGCGGAAGGATTTTTAGGTGAGATGAACGATTTTGAATTCATGTTTCTGGCATTAGTGTTTAGTGACATTTTCTCAATCATGGAAATACTATTTGACGTTTTTCAAAAAAAAATTGCTTGACGTTCGTTTTTGCATATCCAATATAAAACGCTGTCGTGAGGCGCTTTGTAAAAAAAGAAATGAACATTTTTTAATACCATGTTTGATAAAGCAAATTCTATTACAGAAATAGATCATTACAAACGAGAGCTTGCTAAGCTTTCTCCTGAAGAAATTAAAGCTAAGTATACAACGCTTTTTTATGAAATATTGGACCATATTTTAATGGAAATGACACTAAGATTTCAAGACTGTAAAAAACTTGCATTTTCGGTTCCTGCTAAATTTTCCGAATATAGTTTAAATTTTCCGACTGGTTTGTTTGAAAATTTGTTACGGTTATATGGGGAAATATTTTCAAAAAGTCAACGACTTAAAAATGAGCTTGGTCTTATTTTTGCCAATGAGAGTAATTGGAATATATCGCTGCAAGAGCAAGTGAAAAAAATTAATAAAAATAAATATATTTTTACCGAAGCATATAAATTGTTTTCCCGTATTTTGACAATATCGTCGACAAGTGCTTCAGTGGAAAGAACTTTTTCTTCCTTCAAATGTGTAAAAACTTATTTAAGAAATACAATATCTCATGAAAGACTTACTGCTCTTGGCAATATTTCAGTTCAAAAGGAATTTCTGGAGAAGATTATAGGGCAACTTGCTGCTATGAAGGATAGGAGAATTGATTTAGTATACAAAATTTAAAAAGTCGTAAAAAAATATTCTACATATAAAAAAATTGTGAAAAAAAAAATTATTGCGATATTTTCTTGCTTCATTTGCACTTCACTTACTTTTTCACCCGCGAGCCGCCATTGGAAAAGTATATCTTATTATAAACCCAACAACTGCTACTTTTATTTTGTTTAAATCTTAAATATATTATAATATAAAGGGGATCGATCTCGCTCCCTTGGCCAGCCTAGTATAAATATGCAACCTCCTTTTCTATTGGTCTTTGCATATTGATTACGTCAGTTACAAAAAATCTAACCGTGAAGAAGAGCGCTGGAACGGCAGGAAAGCGATATTAACACATAACCAGGATAATAAAAAGCACGTGTTTCTCTCATATTCTCTGATCATATCTAATTTTGCTGTTCACTTCTCCGTATAGGCCTTTACCAACGATTCCAAGTATATCTGAACTGCTAAATAAGGCAAAAACCGTGTTCACAATTACTATTAAAGTATCCCTATAAACCCGATTATCGTCAACTGTTAAAGGTTGATTAAGACGTAAAAGGGCGATACCCTAAAATTAGATTGATACACTTTGCGACCCTACAAACTAGGCCTTATTAGTGGGGAGAGGCTCGTGTATACGCGCTTATTGAATAATGTTTGGCTTTCTTTTCATTTAGGGATTCCGAATGAATAATTCGTTTGTTAATTAATATCTAACTATAATAGTCTTTTATTGCAAAAAGTAATCATATCAAAGCAGAAATATTTACTAGTGTTTTACAAAAATATTTTACAAATCTTTGAAATTATTATTATATACACCGTGTTCACTGAATTGACAAAAAAAGCATTCAACCTGTTAAACGTCTAATTGTGGTCGGTCTACTTACATTTTTTTTCAGATCCTCAAAGCACTTGGGGAGATATTTGCAAATTTCTGGGCCATTGTCGAGTAAAAAGTGCGACTTGTCAAAATTCCTTTTCTAATGACGCGTCGCCAAGGCCCGTTTTGAAAAAACGGCCGTTATCTTTAAAAACAAAAAACTATGCATCTTTAGTGAAACTCAATTATACCCAATTTCTATATCTCGGACAAAAAAATGTAATACCATGCTTTGTAGCAAAAAATGGGGCTTTTGATCTGCGGAGTTGTTTTGTCCCAGATGGTACCGATACCGATACACCCTAAAGCTTAAAACCCAACAATTTCTAAAATTCTCCACGTTCAGCCTTACTGATTTTACACCAAGTCCCTAGGGAAAATAGAGCCTTTTTTGGTAAATAAGGTAAAAACCTAGAATCAACGATTCAGATGCTCCGAAGTCGAACGTGAAACCAAAGATCCATAAGCTATATTGATCTATTATGAAACCCACCGAAAACAAGACGAAAGAAGTATGTTTGTACTGCCCTCGTTAAAGGGAAGTATTGTGATCGTGAAAAAATCACTGTCTGTCTGCCTATTCCCAGCATCTGCCATTTTGTAAAAAATTGTGAATTGCAGTGCGTGCGTCGTTTGAAAAAACGTGGGCCGTTGGCTTTTTGATATAGGATTATGATTTTTGGCAGGAACATTAACAAAAGTGTGGGTTGACTTTTAACGTGTACAAAATTTGTCGGCGTTGTACAGGGGGTCCTAGATAAGTAGGAGAGATTAAAAAAATTAAAAAATCATATCTTCATTTTTTTAAACGGAATGTATAGTATTTTAATATTTTAGACTATTCGTGACCCAAAACCCTATCTTTCGTTATAAATATATCCTATACCTATTTGTCTTAGTTTCCGAGATTTTGACATTTTTGTATTTATTATTTGGTTTTCAATGGCAATCGCCTTAGAATTTGCTTTATTATGCTTTGTTATTTATTATTATTTAAAGACTTAGAACAGATATTTTACCAACTATTCTTAAATATTTACTATTTTGGCTATTATAAAAGCGTACAACCTACGCTTTTATAATTAACATTTAGTTAGAACTTAATGTACGAAGATGCCTTAGACAATCCTAAGGTAAAAACAAGTGAAAACGGAGAAAATGTTGTCATGGCGAAATGTCAAACTCTTGTATTTGTGTAGTAACGGTGTTCAAATTGATTCAAAATGAATTTTTCTAGAGAAAAATTGATTAACATGATTTATGTTTTGGGCGCAAGTGATCAAAATTGTTTTTTAGCAAGTAGAGTTTATGCGCAACGGTTTAGCAATGCCCAACGTCATCCTCATGAGGTACCATTTGTCAGAGTCAAAGAACGATTTAAAAGAACTGGATGTGTCGATTACGAACAAAAATTGGAAAGGCAGAAAAGAGCCGCAAATGAAGAAACTGAATATCTTGTTATGCAAACTTCAATTGAAAATCCTCATATTTCATGTAGGCAGTTAGAAAAGGAGAGAGGTGTCGCTAAATCCGGCAAATAATAATAAAAATAATAATTAGAAAACATACATTTCACCCATACCATATTCAACTGGTACAAGAGCTGGATCAAGACGATTTCAATCGAAGACTTGAATTTTGTACTTGGGCATTAGCAAAAAATAGAGAAGAACATGATTTTTTCAATAACATTTTATTTACTGACGAAGCGACATTTCGTAAAAATGGATACGTCAACCGACATAATTTCCCCTATTATAGTTCTCAAAACCCCAGATTCATTATCCCCTTGGATCACCAGCATAGATGGTCTCTTAATGTATGGGTGGTATAATCGGTAACCGTATCATTGGACCTTATTTTTTCGAAAATAGAGTTAATGGAGACACTTTCCTAAATTTACTGCAAAACAGTTTGCAGGAGTGGACTGACGAATTACCTTTGAATCTAGTAAGGCGGATGTGGTTCCAACTAGATGGCGCTCCGGCACATTTTAGCAGGCCGGTGAGGCAATTTTTAGACGCGAATTATGAAAATAAATGAATTGGTACTTATCCAGGACCCAGGACATAAATATTCGACCAACCATTCTTTTAATTTTCTTACGCTGGCTGCTGGGTCCTAAATTAGCCATTTTTTATCGAGTACTAAAGGTAAATCAAGTAGGCGTTTTTATTGGTAAAATTTTAGTAGATGTTACTACACTTAAAAGCAACATTTGCTGTTTGAGAAATATTTGCTTACAAAGTGGTCAATTTCAAGGAATATTCGTTTAAAAAACAGCCCAAAACTTTTTATGATCCGCCATGATTGAAATTAAAATTAAACTAATTTTCTAGCAGCCATTACTTAATCATTTTGCAAAAAACATATTTTTTCTACCTATAAAAACGTATTTTCATGCATCGTTTTTACGTTATGGACTCTATAATCAATTTTCTTAGTACAATACATTTCCAAACTAAAAAAAAAAATATAGTTGTTGAAAACGAAATTTTTTGTTTCAAGAAGGGGCGCGTGTTTTACATGCCTTTCTTTCTTTTATCAGTAAAAGTTCCTGCGCAAGTGTTTTTTTATCTATACCAACTGTCAAATTTTAAAAATATTTTTCACAAGAAGTCATAGTGAATTTGTTATCTTTGCATTTCCTCTTGGCTCATAAATTCTTACACTGATTGGCTCTGTTAATACTATTTCTACATAATTTGAAACAGTTGATGATTTATCACATAAATGAAGAAAGTGCAAAAAATTAGGAATTTTTTAGCTAAATTTCGGAAAAAAGTGTTACTCAAATTTCGGCAAAAAAACAAGTCAGAATTTAACTAAAAAAGCTCGATTTTAATGTCAAAAATTAGCTAATAAATCCAACAATGAAATCCAAAAAGAGGGTCGTATAATTGCCAATTGGCCATTTTTACCCCATTATTATTCCCCACTTAAGCCATATTTCCGTTTTTATACTGGAATAGAACTGTTATTTTGGACAGCAATTTTAGCTAATTGTCGAGAGATATTATCCAATATCCTTGCATTTTAGCACATATACAGGGTGGCGCATTGAACACGAAACAGAAGCGGACCCGTCGATTTTGTTTTCTAGAGGGACACTAAATTATCATAAAATCACGTTCATGCCTGCAGCGGGGGTGGCACCACCCCTAAAATCTTAAATGGAAAGGGGGATAGAGTGATACCTCATTTTAAAGGTCTTTCAAAATTATTAAAATATCGTGTACTTTAGTTCAATAGTTTTAAAGATTTATTGATTTAAAGCTTGAAGTAGACTTTAATACATCAGATTAATGGAGATCAATTGAAACAAGAAATTTGCTAGCAGGTGGTGTAAAAATAACTAATGAGGATACTGATTTTATTATTTTGTACAAGAGGGTTCGTTGGAATTGGTCAATAATAAATCTCTAGAAGCTCAGAATTTTATTCTAGTCTACGTTTCGACCGATATAAGGTCATCCTCAGGACTCTAAAAATATTTAACATGGTTTACATCATGCGTTACATATTTAATAATAGTTACATAGTGGTTATAGATCTAGAGGAATATTATTAGACTAACATAATTTGAATAAAACATACTAAATAGCTTTAAATATTGAAACATTCACAATTCTTTTACGAGACAATACGAAATTTACAAACATTTAGATTAAAAATTATTATATAAGAGGTGCAATAGTGCATACATATACAAAAAGACACTTATTTTTAAAACATTACATTAATTCCTACAATTATCAGGATATTTGCTACTTACAAACAAGGCAGAACTCCATGTCAAATTAGAACATATATTTAAAACTGGAAAAACTATTAGGTAAAGGATTTTAAGAGATCGTACCATGGCCTAGCTAGTACTAAAATAAATATATTTATTTGTCTGTACCTTCGCATACCATCAGTCGATATCTCACTTTTAAAAAAATATGGAATTTTGATTTATTTATAGTTTTTTAAAATTTACAGCTCGCAGATATTGTTATTGCTATAGAGGGTGCTGACAAAATTTAATTATGTTAAAGTATGATGTACTTAAATTGTCAACGTCTTGTTTTTTGTTGACACTATTATGGTGTTTTTTTAATTCTATCATTTCGTTCAGAATTCGTTTTTTGTAATTAGTTTGTTTTCCAATAATTTTTATTTCATTAAAGTTAAAGGGGTGTCCTATATTTTCAAAATGTTCTGCTAGGGCAGTCTTGTTGTTTGTATTTATTAAGCTTACTGGTTTTACACTTCTTTTATGTTCGGATATTCTTGTTTTGGGGTATCTCCCTGTCTGTCCTACATAAACTTTATCACATTCAGAACATGAAATTCGATAAATAACATTACTTTCATAATCAAGCGGTTTTGTTTTTAATTTTGAGTAGAATTTCTTTACTGTATTTTCGTTTTTAAAGGCTACGTTAAGGGAATCGTTATTTAGTTCTCTAGATAGTTTTTCAAAATAGGTTGTTTCTTTTTTGTTTTGAGTTTGGTTATTTGTTTGCGGAGATTTGTTTAGAATTTTAGTTATCAATTTATTTGGATAGTCATTTTTTTTGTAGATATGTTTTAATATTAAGGAGGTTTTTGTTGTGGAAATCTGGATGTGATAATTTTAGTGCTCTGTCCTTCAAATTATGTACTATGTTAGTTTTTTGTTTAAATGCATGTTGTGAGTTGAAGTTTAGAAATCTTTCCGAGAAGGTTGGTTTGTGAAACCAGTCAGTCTTGATTATATTATCATCCGTTCTTATTAGCATTAAGTCCAGGAAGGGTATTGACCTATTGTTTTCTTTTTCAACAGTAAATTGAGGTCGTGGATGAAAATTATTAAATATAGTAACCAACGTATCTATTTGGTCTAACGGAACGCAGGTTATTATGTCATCAACGTATCGTTTAAAAAATGGCAAGTTAAAAGGTAATTTTTTTATACAAGTTTTTTGTAGTTCCAACATGATGACATCCGAGCAACTTGGTGATAAGCAATTGCCCATGCCAAGACCATATATTTGTTTATAGAATTTATTCTCGAATGCAAAATAGCTGTTATCAAATGTAAATTTTAAAAGTTTATTCGTTAAGTGACAAATTACTGTGGTCCTGTATCATGGACCACTTTTGACTTAAGATATCGAGTGTCAGGTCCGTTGTTATATTGGTAAACAGAGACACTACATCCAATGATACCAAAACACAGCCATTTGGCACTTGGAAATTTTGAAACAATGACACAACTTCGAAAGAGTTTTTTGTATGATATTCATCTTTTTCAAAAGCATAACTTATTAATTTTGAGAGTTATTTTGTCAGATTGTAAGTTGGAGAATTAACAAAACTTACTATTGGTCTAAAATGAATATTTTTTTATGTATTTTTGGTTGAAAGTGCATTTTAGGAAAAGTGCCGTTGTTGCATTTTAATTTTTTTCTCTCATCTTTGGTAAGAGATGTTGATTTTACCAGGTTATTTTGATTTTATTATTTAATGCATTTTTAACTCTTGCGTCACTTACGCAAGCATACGGAGTTCTTTAATTTTAGTGTTTTTAAAACCTGAGTTAAAAAAACTGCACTATAGGAAATAACAAGAATTTACTTACGCGTCACCCAAGTAAATGTTGAACTTTTTCCATGCAGTAATAGAGGTTTTGCTTAAAACGTTGCCGCACATTCTGCAATATATTTCAGGAGTAATTTAAAGCCAATCATTTACAATTCTTTGTTGTAAATCTTGTAATGAAGTCGGTTGAGTCGCACAGATTTCGCTTTTTAAGTGACCCCATAGAAAGAAATGCGGAGGTGATAAATCTGTCGATCTTGAGGGCTATTCAATAGAACCTCGTCTTCCAATCCATCGACCTTGAAACGTCTGTTCTAAATATTGTCGAACCAATATTGCATAATGTGGCGCCGCACCGTCCTGTTGGAACATCAAGCTATCCTCAACGTATCGCCGATCATTCTGATTTTCAATTACTGCTGTTAACGCTGGTTCTATGGCGTCTTGTAATAATTGTAAATACTTTTCACCTGTCAAATTTTCAGGCAAGAAAAAAACATTTAATTTTTGTGGCTTTTGCCATTTAAGAAAAAGAAGCATTCATCAGAAAAACAAGTGTTGAGTAGGTTTTCATCGTTTATAATTCGTTTACTCATAACTAACACAACGACTAACACCAGATACAGTTTCCAATTGGCGGGTACGTAGGATCTAGATAAACTTGCCCTAAATTCTTCGTTCCTTATAGGATTATGAATGTTGCGTTTTTCATTAGCCACTGATCCAGTTTCCCGAAATTTAGGCACAAGTTCCAGAACATATTTTCGATGCACTGTGCTATTCTCATGTTCCCCGTTATATATTTGTGAGGTTCTATTAGCGCACTGATTATTTCCGAAAAATATTTCAATCATTTCAATCCTTTTTGCCCTGCTATGTACCATATATAATTTAAAAAGCGTTAAAAGGTATTTTAGCAACAAAGTTTGATCGTATCAATCGCGAAATTGTGTACTAAATTTTTATTTAAAATCAGTAAGAGGTATTCCTTTTTTTATCTTTTTTCAAAAAAGAATTTAAAACAATAGCAACTTTGCCACAACAACGCTCAAATCGCTATTTTAAACAGTAAAATGATAAACTAACTAGTTTATTTATAAATAATTTACCGTCAATATTTATTAACCAAAATGCGTTGAAGATGTCTCACAGATAATCAAACCAATCCAGTTTTATTTAGTACTTCCCTCAAAAAAGGGATTGTAATCGTGAGATCTTCACGTTTTAGGATCCCTAGGTGACGAAAAACTAATGTTTTCTCAATTCCGTCGGTCTGTCTGTCTGTTCGTCTGTCTGTCTGTTAGTTCGCGGCGTAGCTCAAACAACTTATCCGACTGATTTCACATTTTGACCAAAAATTAAGGGTCATATGGGGATGGCCTGATAATATTTTGGTAAAAATCTGATATGGCGGAATAATGTTAGAAAATGTTTGTTAGAGTGGTTTATTATTTGGTGTTAAGACCCACGAAAAAAACAAGTATTTTTTTTAAATTGCCGACGTGCAACTTAATTGTTGCATCCTTAGGACACATATATAGGTCTTATATCCTGCATGAAACCCATATTATTAGTACTTACTCCATTGTTCCGCATATATTACCCAGATATTAAGTTTCTAAATGGTTTTCGTTAACAATCCTTTTGTTGTTATGTTTGAGCGGTGTATTATTTGGACTTAGGATCCAATAACAAGAACAAAAAAACTATTTTTAAATAGTCGACGTTTCGCAACTTTTTTTTTTTTTTTTTTGAAACAATCAGTTTATTAATAATAGTCTACAAAAAAACACATATATAATAAATTAAATAGTCTGGTCTCGAGGATAGTAAAGCTTTCGCGGGCGGTATAGGTTTCAATTATAATCCTTAAATCACTAAATAATCTATCTGTATGTGGACATCACATCAGAAATACATCCAGAATGACAACAATCCATTAATGTCTAGAAAAAAATATATTTTAAACTATTTGTGTTTTCAATTCTTTAACAAATTTCTTATATGTAGGCATATTTCCAGGCAATCTATTGTAAACCCTGGAAGCATTTGTAATTCATTTAATCCTATATTTGTTCTCGTCATTACTTGATATATCCGTTTGTCAGTAGATATAACATTTGTATTACATTTTTGCCTTTTATGTACAATGATTAATTTACATTGTTCTTGTTTTTATGTTAGTAATCGTGTGTGTATTATTTGGGTTTATTTTGGACCCAGTAACAAAAAATATGTTGTTTTTCTTTTACTGTGATCTGTCGATAATTTCTACATTTAAATAAAGCCGTTATCATTGGGACAATTTTTTTAGATATTTCACTTATATGATTAGACCAATTTAACTTATCATCTACTATTAAACCTAAGTATTTGATACACATACATTTTATATCCTACATGATACCCATATTATTTTTAATTTATTGGAGTACAGACTTTACTTACTGCTGTTGTGTCATCTGCGAACGTAAAATATTTTTTAGATGTGTGCATTTTAGATATTAAATTCCTAAACGGTTTTCGTTAACGGTCTTCGTGTTGTTATGTTAGACTGGTGTATTAAACCTTTCAAATCCACAAAAACTGAGTTCCTTAAAACATAAATCTGCGGACTAATGGAGTAGGTAAATACTAAATATCTTTTCTATAATCTTTGGTTTCATGCTTGATATAAAACAGTTCTATGTGTCCTGAGGGTTTATTTAACAGTATATTGGCGAAACGTTATCGTGAAATTTTTGTTTAAAAAATGATACCTATTTTTTTACTGGATTTATTACTATTTCCCTACCCTCTTTTACATAATAAAAATGTGTATTCAAACAATCAACAATCTCCTGTCTAACAACAACTTTATTGAATTAATTTGAGTTTGCTTTATATTTGATTAATGAAAACCATTCAGAAACTTTGATTTTATTGTTATCTGGGATATCCGCGGACTAAAGGGGTAGGTAAAGACTGATAATATGGGTTTCAACATGCATATCAAGATTTTGCGGCGTAACAAAATGACGGCCAAATAAAATTTTTAAAAAATCAACGTAAAAAAATCTTGTTCAATTTATTTTAAATTTTGCAGAAAAATTAAATTGGAATATGGGATACTCACTGAATTATATTTTAAATTATGCCCAAGTCAAGTGTGGCATAGGTAGAAAGGAAATATTACATATTATTAATCACATAACACTGTAGGAATCCAATATGATGGAACAAAATGTCACCTAATCAAAGTGAAGAGAGAGTATATATAACACATATATACTGTGACTATGTTGTAACATTTTAATTTCGTCACTACATTTTAATGCATAAAAATCCGTAAATCGCGGTCTCTGCTTATTGTATTTAGAAATCTTCCGCTTCATATTGAGGCAATTCACTAGTCTTCGTGTAGATGGCGCCTTACATTTATCACAGTTTTGTTCAATTAGTAATTTTACTTTCTTCTCCTTTAAATATTTTGTCTTTCCTGTGATCCAGCTCAGGGATTGGCTGATCTATTGTCCAGATTTGATCAGTTTGATTTTAGTAAAGTGGCACCACTGACGGATTGTCATCCCGCTACTGCTGCCTTGACCTAGTGGTGACGTAGTTTAAGCTACTTGTCTCTCTGGAAGGTGAAGGTTATGTGTCAAAGTTTGTCGGCGAATTGATCCTGTTTTAATCCAGGCCATCTTTTGGGATTTACATCGGCAACTTAGTTAAAAAGCTCCTATGTACATTTAATTACGTTGTACCTTAATATTTTTGGTTGAGGAACCTTCTATTGCTCTCTTGTGAGGATTTAACTGCACTTGACTACCTACCATATCTTTTTGATGGGACAAACTTTAAGAAGTGACTAATAAGAAACCCTTTACCATCAAATAAGGGTTTTTTTTCTTCTTCTCCCTCCTCTTCTACTTCTTGTTCCTGTTCTCCTAAACAGGGTTTGAACCTGGATGTGTCATTGTAAGTGGAGCAGAAGTCTGTTACCTAGTACTTAAATGTGTACGTACCCAGTTTTCCTGCTGGAAATGTCTTCGATGACACTTACATCATAGACTGCTGATCAAAGTCACCGATGCTGATAGACACTTAGATAAGTATCTTAATTTTAACATCCCTTGTGCTGAATTGACTTTATTATTTAATGCTGATCAACTTTATGACTTTTTCTATTTCTTTTGAGTGTAGAGTATACTTTTTGATATAAAGTTCTAACTACTGCTAATGTGCATAAACCATAATTATTGGTGTTGTGAATAAGATTATTTTTACTTTATAACTCATGCTGATACTCAAATATCACATTATAAGTTTAGGACACAATAATCTATAGGTTTTTGTCAACGTTTGACCGTATAGTATACTTTAAGATACAGTGTTGTTGTAAAGTGTGATCACATCTTGAAATTTTAACTTATAAGATCTAGTTAGTGTATACAAGGTATATGATAAGTGTTATAGACAGGTAACATTACTGGAATATGTGGTGATATTTATGATTTATTATATTTACTTGCTTTAGAAAGGTATTTTGATATAAAACAATGCTGTCAATTTGTTAGGTAATATTGGTGACTGCATTTGAAACTTAGTTATATAAATTTTTCTTGTTATTTGCTTGCTCTCAGATTAACATAATACTCTTTTCTTTTGTTCTATTATTGTTAATTGTATTTGAATTAATGAAGTTAATTAATTGCTTGATTATTTTGCATCTTTTGATAAATTTTTACTGTTAAATCAAATTGTTCGGTAAATTAAAACAACTTAAAGATTTTCTTTATAAACATTTATAGATTTTGGAGTCCATTACTTTTACCTGTCACTAGCTGATTGAAAATTTCTTTTCTTATCCGTATTACTTAATTTTCAGGTTTTATTGAACATTTAGTTTGTTGTTTTGTGATTCTTTAGCTATTTTCATAAAACATTTTTACACAGTTGATCTAATATTTGGATAGTGATCTTTATTTGAATATACTTTTGATTTTTCTCTCAGCATATGAGGTATGAAAACTGATTAACTGGTATTGAACTGTTGGCGTCCCTTATAAATAGAAATCGAACCAATCTCCTTGAGCAGCCGGTGATTTGCACACTAACTTTACTGCCTCTCTTTCAATCAACCAGTTAGTGTAGATTTATATTATCTTAAGACAGATACATACTCTCTGCTATCAAACAGAGAAAGAGTGTGGCAAAACCAAAAGTCGGTCCAAAAACCGATGAGATAAATATTTGACATTTATTTTTGTTTGTTTTCATAAACAATATCCTACTATTAAATTATGCATTTGATTTCGGAAAATTGTCATTTATTTGCGTGTTTCTGAGATACAGATACATATATTTTTGAAAAGTTAAAAAAAGACAAATTTTATAGTCTATAAATATACATGGTGTTCCTTTTAAAAAATAAAGTAGGGTCCGATAACTTTTTGACCTGACCCTATATACTAATTGCGAAGACGGAATTGAGTTCTACGGGAGAAGTTATATAAGAAACAGTTTTCACATTTACGATAAGTTATCTGAGAGTTGAGATACGAGGGGTGCCTGAAAATGCAACACTGTCAATTTCGCCCTGTATCTTAAAAACTAAAAGAGCTACGAAAATGTTGTTAACGGCTTTTTTAGTTTTACGAAAAAGTCGCACAGTGTCGCGAAAACCTCAACTGTCTATCTATACAAATAACGGAGATACTCAGCAAAATTACCTAAAATGGAACACCCTGTACACAGTCCCATAAGTTTTTAACTAAAAAATTAACAATAGTGACCTGCACTCTGAGTGTGCAGTGTGCAAAGTTCCCCTATCGGACGCCACTGATCAGTTATTATAGTTTGATCCCCTACGGTTAGGTCTCTAGCATTTTTCTTCCCAGATGTAGCGTTACCGAGCTAGAACACGCCGAAAGTCAAAAATACAAATTTCAAAAAATTCCAATCCAAAAAGAGAAATGCGCACATAATTATGACCCAAACAGCAGGACTACGTCACCACCTCTGTACTATTAATAATTGAACGTGGCAATTACTAGAAAGCCCCATAGGCGTCTAGTAACGTAATTAGTTTGACAAAAACAAATTTTAAATCGCAATCACAGCACCGGAAATTACAAACTTCAAATATGGAACGAATTTATTAAAGCTGAAATTGTTGAAAATTATATGTTCGAGAGCGAGAGGAGTCCAAAAACGCGCGCCAAAAATTAATTAACAAAAACACAATTTAACAAAGTTCATAACGAAGCCGCTCTCTCGCAGTGGGATCAAATAGATCAACCGGGTAAAAATCGCAAGCATTGTTTTATCCAGTTTGTTTGTCGTTTCACTAAATACGCCTAATTTTGTTCGTGTTTGTGATGTGTCTCTGTTTCTGTTTGGGCATCGAATATGTTGTAATGTTACATGAGATTCAACAACGTTCCAGTGGCGGCTATTCAGGTGAAGTGCTACTTCACTAAGAAAAATAAACGAGCAAATATCTAATTATATTTATTATATATATATCTATTAAATATTTAATATATATTTACATTAATTAATTCACCTAATTGGCAAAAAATAACCTGTCCATCTCGAATAAATATTTTACTTGACCGTTGCACACTGGCGCGTCTAATGTTAAATTCCGGTCAAAAGTGATTTTTAAAAAGTAAAAGCATTTTTGAGTTACTTCATATTTTTCAAAACTAGAGACTTCAGTTAGTAAAAAGTTCATAATAGTTTACCAAAAAAATAATTACATACATTTAATGTGACCCCTATCCACAATATAGTTAGTATGTCATTTATGATGGTGAAATAAATTTAAAATGATACATATTTTTTCTAGGTTTGTCCAAAGATAAGAAAATTATCTTTCGTGCTACTTATAAATATTTGTCTTCAAAATCTTATTATTCTTGTTTCTAGTATACGTATAAGAACATTCCTGTGGTTTTTACAAAATGTTATTTTTTCGATTTGATTAAGCGGATTTGTTATGTATATTTTCGTAATATTGGAAGAAAAAACATACGAGCTAAATGGTGCTAAGTCTTGTTGCAGCGAAAATTATGTTCCCTGATATGTGCACTTGTCAGCAAAAACAAAGTTGGCTGCCTTCATTCGCCTATTCGTTTGTTTTGTTGATTTGACAGATAGTCTGTTTATTAGTTAATGTCCATATCAACCCGTTCATAACAAGTTAAAAATTCGGTATTTTTGAGTTGTAGCGTTGTTTTGAGTTGTAGTGTTGAGTATTTTGTTGTTTTTGGTTTAAGTTATAATTAATTTCAAAAAATGGTTCATGTTAGTAGAAGGTATCTTGCCGATCGGTACTTGGAGTGTGTGGGAAATGAGGAACTTTTTTTTTCGCGCTTAAAAACAGAACATAATTGTACCCCTGATGGTTTTAAAATGATAAAAAGAAACCTGCAGAAAATCTTCTTACCTCAATTACGGCAGAAATTGGACTAAGGCAGTGTTTTATAAAAAAAATGTGTCTTGGCTTGATAAAGACTTTCTTATTGACAGCAAGTATCTCTCTGATGTTCCTAAGCAAGGAAGACCATCAAAAACTTTCGAAAACAGCTCGGATAGGAGCAAACGAAGAAAACTAGCCCAGATTAAAAAAACACTGATGATATGAGTATCGCCGAAATTAAATGTATTTTCTTAAAAAAATTGGTTGCAGAGGGCAGGAAGAAAAAGGCGAATGCCATTGATGAAATTTTATCCAAAGGTATTGATAATTATCAAAAAACGAATTTTTGTAATAGCTTCTCTAAACATGAGGCTTTAGCATTAATCGTAGATCTGAGACTATCAAGATATCAGTACAATTGTCTAAGAACAAAGTGCAAAGAACAAAATGCCCTTTTTTTTCAAGCTATTATCAAATTTCTATCTATTGAAAGAGGAGCTTCATTGGCTTTACAAAATATTATGAATCACACAACGGAAAGAATTTTTTTGATACAGAAAGTTAGAAATAAAGTAATAGAAAGTGGTTCGCGATTTTTTACGTTATATTCTAAATGGGGATGTGATGGATCTTCAGGAAATAGCAACTACAAACAGAATTTCGTTGATTTAACAATTTCTGATGAAAGCGTTTTTGGCTCCTCTTCAGTTAGTATCTACAGAAAATAACGTTGTTGTGTGGAAAAACCCTCACCCGTCATCTCCAAATTATTGCAGGCCAATCTTTTTTGAGTTTACAAAAGAAACACCAGAAAATACTAAACTAATTGCCAGTAAGTACACAAATGAAATTCAAAATTTAAATAATACTATCATTTCTTCAACTACTGATATACAACTCCATATTTCTCATAATTTGTCGTTGACTATGATAGATGGTAAAGTCGCCCAAGTCCTTACTGAAACATCTGCTGCATCGTGCTGTATCATTTGCAAAGTTAAACCTTCAGAAATGAACAACCTTAGTGAAGTTGTTAGAAGACCTGTGGATGAAAGTGCTTACCAATATGGTTTATCGAATTTGCACGCTCAAATTCGCTTCATGGAATGTATTTTACACATTGCGTATCGATTGCCCTTCAAGAAATGGAGTGCTCGTAGCTCAGAAGAAAAGGAGCTCATGAAAAATACCAAAAAGCGAATCCAAACAGACCTTAAAGCAAAACTTGTCAACATAGTTGACTTACCTCGGCAAGGGGTTGGCAGCTCAAACGACGGCAACATTGCCAGAAGATTTTAGAAATATCGACGTTGTTTCGGACGTATCTGGAGTCAGTCGGGAATTGCTTCATAAAATGTCACTCATTTTGCAAGTTTTGCTTAGCAAACATCCTGTTGATGATAGAAAACTTAGAAAATTTTGTTATGAAACTGCTCAAGTTTATGTCGATTTATACGATTGGTATTATATGCCTTCATCTATACACAAAATTTTAATTCACGGAGCTGCCATTATTCATTCTGCTTGTTTACCAATCGGCCAGCTTAGTGAAGAAGCTGCAGAAGCGAGAAATAAATACTTCAAAATATTTAGAAAGGACAGTAGTAGAAAATGTTCAAGAACTGCAACCAATGAAGATGTTTTACACTCTCTTCTTATTTCGTCTGATCCGTATTTGGCAACTTTGCGCCAAAAATTCAAACAAATTAAACATATGGAGTTAGATCAAGAGGCCAAAAAACTTTTAATTGTATAAATAATATCCTGTAGTGTTGGAAAGGTAGGCAATATAGTTTTTTTCTGCATAACTGAATTTCGGTTTTAAACTATTGATACAAAACCGATCTATGCACTTCTGCAAGTCCCAAGCAAATGTCTA
Source organism: Kuschelorhynchus macadamiae (assembly GCA_030620095.1). Taxonomy (NCBI): domain Eukaryota; kingdom Metazoa; phylum Arthropoda; class Insecta; order Coleoptera; family Curculionidae; genus Kuschelorhynchus; species Kuschelorhynchus macadamiae. The sequence continues at coordinate 8,746 of JAUTXW010003120.1, read as the reverse complement.
ATTTCACATCGCTTATCACCACACCACTCTACACAATACTGTCTACATTTTGAAGCAATCATTAATTGAAATAATTATGTCAATTTATTAAGTTTTTGGAAGAAGAAATATCTAATTACATACAAAGCCCTTTTGTACCTTAAGTAATGAAAAAGAAATTGCTTCAAGAAAAACCTTCATTTTCAAGTAATAATAACTATTACACTTTAATGTTTTGTATTATTAAAAATTTAAAATTAAATCTGAAATTGACCCCAATATATTTTTTCCTAAAAATCGTCCCCTCTTCACCTCCTAACACTGCACGCCAATGACAAATAAAAATGTTTACTGTGAAAAATGTTATTTTCCCAACATACAATCACCACCCAAATTTCAACGAAATCACGTTATTAATAACTGAGATATTGAATTGTATTCATCTTAAGTGGGACACACTCTGTATGTAAAGAGTCAAAACATCATAAAAATTGTATTTTTACTCAATATACTTGAAAATAATTCAATTCCAACCCCAAGATAAAATAAAATACAATTTTCCTCTTTTTGGTCGCAAGTCCCTATCCCTCGCTCCACTGTGCGTTGGCGGCATGTCTTTTTAAAACTTTCAATCGAACTTTATTATAACAACTATAACAGTGGCAGAAACCGCTTCGACTTTGCTGGAGGCGCTATGTTTAGTTTACGATTTTGCTACTACGTTGCCATGAGAACGCGTTCGCGATGACGTCGAGCAAATGGAATAATGTTAACCAGCGCCATACAACGCTCTCGGTGAATTGCTAATGCAGTACACTACACCCACGTGTCGTTCGGTTTTATTTTCGCTGATTTCGCTGCAACCGATTAGTTTCTTTGCAGTTTACTTGACTGTTTTGTGTTATATTTCTTTATGGTGTTGTTACAACTTTATTCGGAGTCGGGTTTATTAATTTACATGATTAATGAATCCCATCACGAATGTGGTTTGCATTTTGTTGGAAACTCCATTTAATCGATGGAAGGAAGATCAGAGTTTTAATCGTTATCCTGGTTTTCGGCGTACAATTGGTTATGTAATAGTCAAATATTACAAAAATCGTTTCGCTGGCCTTGTTTACTACTTTCCAATAAATATTCAGTGTGGAACAAGGAAAGATTTTGCAGGTATGTTAAATATATGAAGGTCTTTACATAAACATGAAGACACGGCGGAGAATTTAAAATGCGAATGAATGCTAAAAACATTTGTAAAAAATCAAAGCACTATAGCTGACACTTTAAAAGAAAATGCTAAACTATATAAAATACATTTTAACGAAAACATCCGATTAAATAGATTATTTATGTGCTTGGTAATTGACGCAGTTTTGTACCTTACTTCGCGTCTTTCGCGGCCATGATGAGAGCAGCGAGTTATGAAATAGGGCGAATATTAAAAAGCTTTTAGGTTTATTAATATCGAAAAGTTCCCAAGAACTAAAAGATCATCACGAAAAAATTAAAAATGTTTTTACTGGTGACTCGAAAACTATTCAAAACGAAATAATTGAATGCATTTCTGATTATTTAAATGATCATGTAAAAAATGAAATAATGAACACACAGTTTTTTTCTGTGCAAGTGGATGTCACCACTTGTATTACGCAAACCTCCCAGTGCACCATAATTTTAAGATACCTTAATTCATAAAGTTGAGTAGTCGAGAAATTCATAGGATTTTATAATGTCAGCTCCGATAGAACGTCGGAGAATTTATATTTTCTATTGGATCAAATTTTGGAAATTATGGATAAACATAAACTAGTAGAGCAATGTTACGATAGCGCAAGTGTGATGTCTGGCCATCCAAATGGCCTTCAACAAAAAAAACAAAAAGCGCCGCAGGCTGTATTTGTCCATTGTCTTGCTCATCGTCTTAACCTTATGATGCAGCAAAGTTGGTCTTCAAATTCAAAGTCAGTAAATGTGATTGTTCAAGACTGGAATAAATTTAAAGACGTCTTTGAATTTATTACAAACTGTGACAAATCTGATGAAAAATCAATCCGGCTTGCGAAAGGATTTTTAGGTGAAATGAGCGATTTTGAATTCACGTTTCTGGCATTAGTGTTTAATAAAATTTTTTCAATCACGGACATACTATTTGTTTTCTTCAAAAAAAAAAGCTTGACATTCATTTTTGCTTATCCAATATAAAAGGCTGTCGTGAGGCGCTCTGTAAAAAAAATAATGAACATTTTTTTAATACCATGTTTGATAAAACAAATTCAACAGAAATAAATCATTACAAACGTGAGCTTGCTAAGCTTTTACCTGAAGAAATTAGGGCTAAGTATAGAACCCTTTTTTTATGAAATATTGGACCATATTTTAATGGAAATGACACTAAGCTTCCAAAACTGTGAAAACTTACATTTTTATGTTTGGCAGATTCTGCTAGATTTTCCGAATATAGTTTAAATTTTCCGACTGGCCCGTTGGAAAATTTGTTACAGTTATATGGGGAAATATCTTCAAAAAGTCAAGGACTTAAAAATGAGGTTGGTCTTATTTTTGCCAATGACAGTAATAAGAATATATCGCTGCAAGAGCAAGTGAAAAAGATTAATGAAAATAAAGATATTTTAACCAAAGCATATAAAGTGTTTCCCTTATTTTGACAATACCGTCGACAAGTGCTTCAGACAAGTTTTTCTTGCCTCAAACGTGTATAAACTTATTTAAGAAATACAATATCTTAAGAAAGACTTACTTCTCTAGGCAATATTTCCATTCAAAAGAAATTTCTGGAGGAGATTAGGGCAACTCATCCATTTTATGAGGATGTTATAAACAAATTTGCTGCTATGAAGTATAGGATAATTGATTTAGAATACAAAATTTAGATAAGTCGTAAAAAATATAAGGGTTACCTTCCACATATAAAAAAAGTTTTGGAAAAAAAATTATTGTGATATTTTCTTGCTTCATTTGCACTTTACTTACTTTTTCACCCTCGAGCCGCCACTGCAATGTTCGAATTAAACGACGCAGGATTTGGAAAGAGGAAAACTAAACGTTCTAATAAATATCTTGTGCAAATAATATTAAAACTAGCGAGTACCCGCGACTTCGTTCAGGTGTGGCAATGACGAATTGGATATAAAGATTTTCTATTAATTAGCCCTGTTAGCTAGCATATCCAAACTTTTTGAAATAACCTACTGAGTGACTCTCAGCACGGTTTTACGGGATCACGTTGTACTGAGAGTGCTCTATGTGAATTTCAAATGACAATGGTTAATGCTGTTGATAAAATCTCTATGTGTCAGGCCTGTTTGTGGATTTTTCTCGTGCGTTTGACGTGGTTAACCACAACATTCTCTTGTAAAACTAAAAAGCTATGGGATTAGAGGACAGGCAGGAGAGCTATTGACGTCTTACTTGAATAGACGTTTGCAATATGTTCTAGTTAACGGGGCTAAAAGTAATTCTTTACTAACGGAGCAAGGAGTGCCACAGGGCTCAGTTCCTAGACCATTGCTCTACCCAATTTATCTTAAACTTCATCAGTTGTGTCATATGCCGATGATACCAATATTGTTGTTGTAAATAACGATACCCATTCACTTAAAACTACTACTGAGGTAAAGAAGAACAAGCGTCAACATTTTTGCCAGCACCAAGAAGGCTAACCACCAAAATGCTCCCAGTTTAGTTAATAATGCCTATAATTGTAAATTTTCGGTTACCTACCATGTTTATTACAACAAAGAGTAATTTTTTAAACAGTTTTCTATAGCTCTATGTAGTTACTACCTTTTTCCAAATAATTATTTACTTTTAAATATCTAATAGTTTGTTTGTTATAGTTTAATACATACTATTAAATCACTAAGAATTATGTATTTATTTCCGCAGGTCTGTAGAAAAACTATCGAACCTAACACTTGCGGAAAATGTTTTTTCCGCACTCGTTTATAGACACGTGCGGAAAATTTGGTTTTCCGCACTTGTTAGATAAATAGCTATTTTATTTTCCAAATTGCTGGAAATTATTTAAAATAACGTAAAATATAGAAAATCGAACGAAAACTAACGGAAGAGTTTCTGGACAGCTGGCTGTGTCCAGAAATTCCCCCGACAAACTATAAAGAGTGACAAAAATCCCCCGAAAAAAATTGCTTTAAACCAAAGAATATTTACTTTTATTTAATGAAAATATTTTTTGGGATTTTCTTGTAAAATATCCAATTTTCTGACTATTTAAAAATTGTAAAAAATCCTAAAAAATGTAACACCTTGTATTTCGGTAACGAATCATTTTTAAACCAATGTTTATAGGAAATTATTTTTTTTGTTGGAGAACCACCCTTCAATATTTGTCTGGAGAGTTGGAGGCCATCAGATCCAATGACACCATTAATTTTTTTTTATTAACATTTTGAATATAAAGGATTTTAGTTCTACTACTTAAATCTACTGTACTATGAGTGTCAAGCTTCAAATTGGTATCAATACTAATAACATATTAATATATTTACTTGAGCCTGTGCCCCAACAAAATTTTGCTATACTGATATTTTTTAAACAAGTTCTGATCGCTTGTAATCATTTCAGTTTAAATGGAAATGAATAAATGTTAAAGTAATGTGACCTCATTAAGAAAATAACACACAGCCAAGCTCTTGAACAATTCTTGTGAAAAGGGGTCCACTGTGCCAGAGTCATTTAGTCGTGGAGTACACAGGGCGCGATAAAAATGAAAAAAGGCGTAATTTACAGTTCGCTCTATTAAAACTCATTAAGCGGCAAAAAGCGCGCATAAAACACGTGTGATTAAATTTTCCCATAGAAAAGTCGGTTTAATATTGACCGTTTTTAGCTACGTTTTTAGCTAAAAAATGCGTTTTGCGATAACGCGCTGACCGCATGGGAAGCGTAACTTATCAGAAGGAATTAGTTTTTTTTCCATAATATAGAGAAAATATTGTTTCTGGTACATGTTGGGTTGATAGATCGCGCTATTTTTTGATTGTTTAATTTGACCGTTAACTATTATTTTCCATTGATTTAATCTTCAGTCTTCCAAAAATGTATTAAAAATTAAAGGAATATAAAAATGAATAATATAATAATAATAATCGGGGATCGCCAGGGCACTTTTGGAGCCACTGCTGAAGGTGACAGCAAGCGGGACGGTGGCGGCGAAAGGCTGAACAGGCGGGCCTTTGCCGAAAAAACTGCTACAGCCGAACCTATTCCCGAGAATTTCATCAGAGCCGACATTGTTAGAGACGGAAGTTGTCTGTTCCGATCAGTCAGCTTGCACATATACGGCCATCAAAACAATCATACCCAACTGCGAGAAGACGCATTGAAATACCAAAACTGGTCGGAACTTCAGATATTCTCGTTATTTCACGACGACGACATGAAGGACTTCGACAACTATTATAAGTTCATGAGGAAAACCACTACGTACGGAACGAGCCTAGAAATATTTGCTCTCTCGGAAACCCAGAAGCACATCTTCCATATTTTCTCAAAACCAAGAACAACAAGAACAAAACAAATGTGCATTAAAGAGAGACCAACAATAATACACAAACAATAAAATGATCTACCTTCTACTAATAGGCGATCCAATGTCGGGACACTTTGAGCTTCTAACACCACAAAACATCAATCCAAACAACAAAGCATCGGGCGAGCAGCGTAACGATCGAGGACGCTGCGGGAAAGGACAGCTCGACCGAAACGATCAGATCACGACCAGGCAAAGGAAAATAGACCCACCGAAAGTGTTTTGCCCGCTAAGCTGGCACCCACCAAAGTGGGATAGGCAGGGCAACGCATGAGCCGCATTAGTGAATCGAGCGAACCGATCATGCGCTACCCTAATAGATACACAAATAAATCTGACACAGATGCTAACCAAACCACAACAACTTGAGCCCATTACAATAGCGGATATATCGCAACGACTACCTGCAACTACCAAGGCAGGTAAACCAAGGAAGAGGTTAAAATGGACAGATGAAATGAATCGAATGGTGATGCATTCTTACTACACCGCTACCAAACATGGGACAATTTCATCAGGATACGAACATAAACTGCATACACTTTTCATAGCGCAATATCCAGAATACAAATCACTTATCACAGAACGGAGAGTAATAGATCAAAAAAGAGTCATCACTAAGACCAGTAAGCTCACCCCACTCGCATTGAAAAATATCAAAGCTATGGTAGCTGCTGAACTAAACATTCATCAACCAAACATTGAGGACAGCGGGGAAGATGCCGAATCGATCCCACATACAAACCAGCTCAACTTTGTGCAAGAGGATCTGCAACCTCACTCAATGCTCAGTAGAGGCGAAGCACCCAGCAACAACCCACGACAGATGACAAGCACCATACAGCACACAGGACAAGTAAATCATTCGCGCAAAGCACCATACACACAGCTAGACCTCGAACCGTCTCTCACACAAGCAATCAAAGTAGAAATGAAGTCACATCTAAACAAATGGTCAGGCTCCGATCCTACAACAAGAGATCCTATTCCTCGTGTAATCTTCAAACGGGACACACATAAAATCCTAAAGACCATCAACGAACACATAATTCACGAGTGCATAACGAATGCGGGCACAATTGAGGACATTCATACAGTGATCTACGCAGCAGCTATAACCACGATAACACAGAACAATCAGAAACTCCCGACACGACACAGAAACACCAACAACATAAAACCAAAATTCATATGGCAGATAAGGATCGCAAACAAAATTAGAAAAGAATTGGGACATCTTACCCAATCCATGAACGGCAACAAGTCAAAACGTATCACACAAAGTGTAGAGAAAATCAAATCTGCATCTCCTGATTACACGCTTACAGAAATTCTTGACACTCTGAAGCAAAAATTATCTGTGTATGCCGCAAAACTCCGAAGATACAAAGAATCAAATCAAAGAAAGGAAGTTCTACCAAAAAATCATGAGCAATGAGGAGACACGAGTAATAGAACCACCGACCAAACAAGAGATCACAGAATACTGGAAAAGTATTTAGTCAGAACCGAAACTACACAATAATAACGCTTCATGAATTAAAGCGGAAGAAGACAGACACAATTGCTTAGAGAAACAAGAGGACTTGCAATGACAACACAGGAAGTTGCAGAAACAATCAAATAGACGCATAACTGGAGATGTCCTGGAATAGATAACATTCATAACTTCTGGTACAAACAGTTTATCTCCACACATGAAGCTCTTACTCGCCAAATTAACGAAATTATTTTAAAACCTAGCACACTCCTCAGTTTTCTCACCCAAGGAATAACATACCTTAAATCTAAAAATTCAGAAAATGAGGACCCGTCAAAATGCCGACCTATTACGTGCCTCCCAACCCTATATAAAATCATCACAGCCACAATTACCAGGAGAATAGAACAACATCTAGCATACAAAAACATTCTAACGGAAGAACAAAAAGAGTGCAGGAAAACAGCCGAGGATGCAAGGAGCAGCTCATTATAGACAGCGTCATCATGGAACAAACCAGGAAAAAATTATAGAAACGCTTCATACTGGTTACATAGATTATAAAAAAGCCTTTGATTCGATACCCCACAGTTGGCTAACCAGAGTTCTAGAATTATATAAAGTCAATAAAAACATCAGGCAATTTCTTACGCAAATCGTGAGTACGTGGAAAACTAAAATCAACTTGAGAACACAAAAAGAGCACATCGAAACAGAAGAGGTCTACATCAGACGAGGTATGTTCCAGGGAGATTCACTCAGCGCTTTGTAGTTCTGCCTCTTTCTCAATCCACTCTCAAACACACTGAATAACACAAACTTCGGATTCCAAATTAAACCCCAAAAAAATAACCTGCACAAAATAAACCATCTCTTGTACATGGATGACATAAAATTATATGCAAGCACAAAGGCACAGCTAAAGGAACTCCTTAAAATCACAGAAACGTTTACCCTGGACATCAACATGGAATTTGGTATAAGTAAATGCAAGCTACTTCATCTCAACGAGGGACAGTGGAAAGACCACCCTACGGGGGAAACAATCATCAATGAAACTATAGATAACATGCTCAAAGGAGAAACGTACAGATACCTAGGCTTCCATGAAAGCAACATAATTAACCATACTCATATCAAATCAGAGCTCAAGACGGAATTTAAAACCAGACTCACAAAGCTACTAAAAACAAAACTGAATTCCAGAAATCTAATGAAAGCTATTAACACCTTCGCCATACCTATTCTTACGTATTCGTTTGGTATCATTAAATGGTCACACACAGACATAGAAAACATTCACATACGCACTGAATTCACTAAACACAGGAAGTTACATCCCAACGCATGCAAGGAAAGACTCACCATCGAGAGAAAAGAAGGAGGAAGGGGAATTATAGATATACAATCGCGAAATAAAAAACAAATTTACGAACTCAGAAAAGTCTTCCACACCAAACAAACTAACCTCCACAAGGCAATAGTGAAGGCAGACAAGAATTATACACCGCTCGACCTGTCTCAAACGAACCACGCAGCGTCTGCACACACTCACATCCAATCACGACTAGAAAAGATGAACACCTGGTCTGAAAAAACACTTCACAGAAGACACAGATACCACATAAAGCAAGACCATGTACATAAAAAGCTTTCAATACGGGCAAGCTGTTCCCTGAAACAGAAGGTTTCCTGCTTGCTATCCAGGACAAAGTCAT
>JAUTXW010003119.1:0-53250 GCA_030620095.1 Kuschelorhynchus macadamiae | reverse complement strand
TATATTCTAAAAGTTTCCGTAGGGTGAGACATAATCTAAGAATCTATTGCTGCGTTCTAAAAAGTTCTAACAGGCTTAAAGCGCTGTAATATATGTATAAGGTGCAGGTATGGCTAAAAGTGTTAAACTACTGTTAAATCAAGAGCTTCGATGGCTTTCATGGTTGTAATGCAAAAGAAAGGCAAGATTGTCAATAAAGCCTGGCGCGTTTTTGATAAAAGGCTTAAGAACTTGTACCTTGGAGTTCATCCAATCGTCTTTTGCCGCTAATCCAAGAGGTCCATTGTAATTGCCCAACAATCATGTAGCTCTTAAACTCCATCTTGGATTTGAGACTATTACAGAGAATGGTCTTTCGCACGTAATTGCATGACAAATTGGTAGCATGTTTCTTTTATAAATTACAAATGTAATAAAAGGTTTGTAATATCTCGTTCCTTTATAATTTGCTTAAGATTTAAAAATGTAAAACTGTTACTCAAGAATACTAAAGAACTTTTGTTACTAGGCGTAAAATATAACTCAACAAAAATCTTGATAAATCTAACGTTCTTTTGTTAGAAATAGAGTCGAATACACCAGTTTTTATTTTTTTGTTCTGAGTAATAGGTGCAACGAGGAGGGACACTATTTTTCTACGAGCACCCCAACATTTTCAGTAGAATTATTATATTTTATATTTTGTATATTTCAACATTATTGTTAAAAAATAGTTTCAACACTAGTGTCGATCTGAGCCGACTTGGGTCTCGTTTTGAAAAGGGCATTTATTCGGTTTTCAAATAGTATGAATTATATCATTTTAAGTTTTGTATCGATCGCCAGATAACGCTTTCTGACAATTTTCTTGAATATTACGTATTTTTTCGAAAACTTCCAAATAGAATGCAAACTGCAAATTGTTATATTTGTTTAACGGAGATATGAAAATTGTAATTTTTTAAGTTAATTTTTGAAAAAGAAAAGCTAAGCGTTATGGATATAAAACATTTGCATTCATAAACCCTCTTGTATCCAGTAAGACTATCCTGTAGTCGAAAAAATATTCCCCCATAAAACAATTGACTTCTTTCGCCATTTTTCGATATATTACGTACATAATTTTTTAAAAATAAATATTCGACCAAATCAAATATCTATGCCAATGAATTCACAATTATCAGAACATTTTATCCCAACTATTTCTGTTTTCAGTTTGACTGTTATCGGTTTGTGCGTCCTCAAAAATTTTTTATGTTTTTATACCTGTTAAAAATATCGAAGAAGATACACATTACACCTAACATCTAATCCCCGCGAGACACTGACATTTTGGTGCAAATTTGAAATGAATCGGTTTAACTGTTCTCGTATTGTCGTTCGTCCAAATTTTTACACACACATCCGACATTCTCATTTTTATGTATTGTATTCTAGGGACTCACAAAACAACGAAACAACTCAACTTATATTTTGCGAAAATATTTCCGATTCCAATATTTCATATATAGCTATAGTATAATAATGCCAAAATATGTTGGCTGCAATATGGGGAAGTAAAAATATAACTCAATCTAGAATAGTGATGCCGCCAGACCAGAGGAGAAGGCTTTCTCGTCTTGTCTCGTAACATAAGAGAAAGTGCCTTCTCGTCTCGTCGAAAATGCCCCGAGATATAAAAATTAGAAAAACTATTCCTAATGTGTTAAGTGACGATATAATGTTAACATTAAAAGCTTGATACTTAATTTTGTAATAAGAGGTAATTTTTAATTATTTAAAATCTAAAAACTACAAGAAAAAACTTTTTATGAAGAGTAATTGTCAATTCTAAAATTTTTAATTACTTTTAAAAATTTTCAAATTTAAATATGAAGTATTCCTCAGTTTTTTAATCAATTTTTGTTGGCCTCTTGCCCTTACTGAACTTTACTATCTCTTAAGAAACACCCAACACACCACTGCAACCGCGCATATTGAAAATAAAAGTGGTATTACAAGAAAAAAAATTTTCCTACAAAATTTTTTCTCAGTTGTTGATTTTGTCAAGGTGTGTCGTTTTGCCAGTAGGAAACAGCTCGTACTCAAGGAATTTTGGTATGAAGTACTCTAGTGAAATAGTAACAAATATCTATTGTGTATCTATAATCAGCGGATCCACGATTTCTCACAAGAACAACATTAATTGTATATGTATATTTTTTACTTTGCCAGAACCACACCTAATATAAATAAATCAAAAAAGAGATTCTTATGTAGTGTCGCTTTTGATGTTGTTTTGATTTTCTAGGTATAGAAAAATGCGATGTATTTTCATTCAGAGTATAACTCTGTTCACTACTCTTTCTCTGAAAAGAACGGCACTTGGCATTTTCAAATCTTCCTGTTCCGCGTTGAATGTCCATTCCAACGACATATACACCAGATGCATATAAAAAATTCTAAGCTATAAATATAACTATACAAAATCCTTAAAAAAATGTTTTGTTAAAACTTTAAATAAAAACCTAATGGAGTTAGGTATGTGTACATGAAACCCATAAAAAATATATTAGATAAAAAAGCCTTAGAGTTGGGCTTATATAGGGGCAACTCGTGAATTCTCGCCTAAAATGATCTCTAATGTATGTGAAGGTTTTTTTGGTTTTGATCGCTAAATTTTATATTTTTCACAGTTCTTCCCAGTCATCATATTTTCTGAAAACGGGATAAGCTTTCAGTTGGGAGAGCACTCCATCCTTAATATAGAGTGCGACCAGTAAAGTCTTCATCATAAGGGATTTTTCTCGTTTTTTTTTAATTTGACCAAAGTAAAAAGTGAGTTTACAGAAAGTTTTGCTTGAAATAATGCAAAATGACAATAAAAAAGTTACTCACGTGAGTTATCTTACCTGTTAAATTTGATGTTTTAAAAAATGTAGAGGAAAATGCTGTTTCATTTTTAATTTTATACCTTTATACCAAAATTCAACTATAACTGTATTAATAAGTTTTCTTATTTTTTTTTAAATTTATGTAGTGTTTTACTTAGAGATTACCAAATGTAACTAAACATGAATTCATCTATCACTGCACTTTTATTAACAGAATAAGGAATTTGCTCAGTTGTTTACATAGACTAACTTTATAATTTAATTCAGGCTTTATAGGCCATATAGCAATATAGAACTAATAAAAAAAAGTTTCAGTTTTGTTTTGATTAAAATATGGTATTGGAATGGAAAAACTTTTGATAAAAGAGAATTTTTAGAAAAAAAATATGTCTGTAAGGATGTGTGTATGTGAAAATTTAAATGTGCACCAAAATAAGACCAGGTTAGTGTATATCAGGATTAGATTTTGTGTGCCATGGACATGGATCTTCGATTTTTAAGGGGTATAAAAACGTAAAAAAAAATCATATTTTTAGAACTTGAAAGCCGATAGCAGTCAAATTGAGAACAGAAATAGTTGGGATAAATGTTCTGACATTAGAAAAAATTAGAAATCATTGGCGTAAATACTTGGATTTTTTGTTCGATAACATATTTTAAAAAACAAAATATTTCGAAAAACAGTGAAATACGCTAAACTGATTTTATTTTTTTGTAAACAAAATAATTTTGTCCAGTATACAAGTTAACCCTAAAGGAATGACGCAGCCCCCGGATACGAAAAAGTATTCAGAAAACGGGAAAACATGTAAAACTTCGTTTATTCTTTGTATATATATTTTTTTCAATCATACGAGGGTGGTATTACATGATGAAACAGCCACCTGATAAAAAAAATATGTATTTCACAAGTATTTAGCATGCTTAAAAAACAGTGAAACACGTGAAATTTATTTTATTATTTTGTATTTAAAGAGCTTCTTTCCAAATGGTCCTAGGACAATGAAATACGTCCCTGGAAATGAAATCCAAAAAATATTTCAAGACAGAAAAGCAGCAGTTAAGAAGATCACGTGACTAACTTTTTTGTTATTTGAGCAAAAACGTTTTGCAAACTCACATTTTACTTATGGCAGTTACTACTTAATCCCATTTATGAAGGAATAGAAATTCGCAATCTCATCATGACGGTTAATAGATCAAAAAGCTCGGTTAGTGTATATATACTATAGCTACAAAGGGTCTGAAATAAACTAATCCCAAAACCTTAAACATATCTATAACGAACCTGAAACTTCATGTTGTAGCTTTCTTAAAACAAAATATGTTTTAATCTGCAATTTTTGCCGAAGCCTACATTTTTTTATACTTAGCTTGAAATTTTAATTAATGGGATTTTAGATAGGCTCCTAATCGAAGGGGTATGTTAAATGAAGCAAGTAAGTTAAAGATGACTAAAAAAAGTTAAAGATAACTTAAAACGTTAGTAGTATTAGAATAGTACTAATGTTAAAAGTGAAAGTTAGTTTGGCGTATAAATGAGTTTAGAAATGCCTGAATTTCTTATAACAGTGTTAATTGTCTTTTCCTTATATCTTCTTTAAAAAATCTATATCAACTTGCAGTCTGCTTTATGTTCTTTTGTGCTCCGTAACACTGGTCTTTAATAGATACATCATTCCATTTGAAATTTTCAAGAAAACACGTGAAAATAATTTTTAAGCTTTTAGTACTAACAGGCATAGTCAATTAGTCAATTAGAAAAAGCAGATTTTTTCAAAAAATCACCCAATATATATACATATATATATTGGGTCAAATCACCCAATATATATACATATATATATATATACATATATATTTGAGAGGGTTTTCTTGGAAATAAGCCAATTTGTTTAAAATATTGAAATATTTTTAATTTTCTACATTTGTCTTTTTGGATTGACGTTTCGACCACAATTTGGTCTTTTTCAAAATCTAAAACAAGGAGTTTTACACGTCATTAACATTGCTTTACAAAAACTTACATTATGCTATTTTCTTTACATGTACAACTATACGATTAATTTTATAGTAAGTATGTTAGTAATTTTTAGATATACATAGTTATACAAGCACCTTTTAAACGTCTACTTTTCATTATATTATTCACAAACAAAAAAAGGCAAAAAAGAAAAAGAAAAGAAAAACACTCACCCAAAGAACGTAGGTTAGTCCTAAATGATTAAAAATTTATAAAATACGCGTTCACATTTTACGAAGAAACACACACATTTTGTAGCAGTTGTTCCGCCTGCAAGTCGCGACGAACACTATTTCAACAATGAATAATATATTTTGCTTAAACTGTTTATATCTTTTTTATCGTTGACGGCGTTCTGATTTTTTTGGATTTCTATCATTTCTAGAAACTCTCTTTTTTGGTATTTTTTTCTGATTGTATAATTTTTGTATTATTATAATTAAAAGTGTGTTTTTTTGAGATTTCGTGGGTGATTAGGGCAGTGGTATTTTTTTTATCATATTTATGGCTTTTCAATCTGTTTTCTAAATACTGGGAAGTTTGACCAATATACACTCCTGAACAATCATTGCAAGGAATTTGGTAAATGATGTTACTTTTTTTGTTATTCGGGGTTTTTGTTTTTAGTTTGGTATGTTTGTTAAGAAGGTTGAAACCTTTGTGACACACTGTTAAATCATGTTTATCTAGAAGTTCTTTTAGCTGTTCTGATAGGCCTTGTATGTATGGCAAAGAGAGATATTTTTCTTAGTTGAGTTGTTTTTTTCATTTTTGTTGATGTTCGCAGTAGAATTGTAGAACTTATGAATTCTTTTTTTGAAAATTTTGTTAATTAAGTTTTTGGGGTAGTTATTTTTATAAAGGGCATTTTTTGCTTTTTCAATAGCTCGTTTTCTGTATTCCCAGTCAGAAAGAGCGATGGCACGATCCGCCAGACCAATTACAACGGATTTTTTTTGACACATTGGATGACATGAGAGAAAATTAAGATACCTTGCTGACCACGTTTTTTTTGTGAACCATTCAGTTCTTAAATTTTCATTTAGATTATGTATGGTGACATCTAAAAAATTTATTTTGTTGTTTTCCTCTATTTCATATGTGAATTGTAATTTTTTATGGTAGCTATTAAATATTTTTTGAATGTTGTCTATTTTGTCTTTTGGGATGGCTGTGATACAATCATCCACGTATCTATAAAAAAATGGGAGTTTATATTTTAATTTTTTAATGGAAGTTTCTTCTAGGTCTTCCATCACTATTTGCGCGACGACACTGGAAATAGACGCTCCCATTGCACAACCCTCAATTTGCTTATATATTTTTTGTTCATATAGAAAATATGTTGAATTTAGGGTGAGTTCAGTTGCACATAGAAAGTCTTCTAGAGGAATATCTGTATACTTGCTTATGATGTCCCACTTTTTCTTTATTATACTTGTGGCCAGGGTAATCGGTATATTTGTATAAAGAGATATTACATCGAGTGATATGAGTGAATAGTCTTTTGGCATTTTTATACTTTTTATTTTTTCTTTAAAATGTGTAGAATCCTTTATGTAATAGTCATTTTTATAAACAATGTTTTGTAAAATATCTTTTAAAAAATTCGATAATAATGTTAACGGTGACTGGATGCAAGAGACTATTGGACGTAAAGGTATGTCGTTTTTATGCATCTTTGGAAGCCCGTAGATTTTTGGGGGAACAGCATTTCTTATTTTGTTTTTTTGCCATGTCTGGTGATATGTATCCTTTTGTCTCCCAGTGGTCAACAAGTGCATTGTTCTTTTTTTGTAATTGGTTTGTAGGATCTTGTTTTACTTCCTTATATGTTTTTTTGTCATTAAGTAAGTCCTCCATTTTTTTGTTGTATTCATTTGCATGCATTATGATGGTTTTGTTTGTTTTATCGGCTTTTAAGATTTTTAAGTGCTTATTATTTTTTAAAAATTGCTGAGTTTTTCGGATTTTATCTGAAAATTTTGATTTTTTTTTATTATTTTTATTCTTTATTTTATTTTTAAAATTTGTAACAATATTGCACGTTTTTGCTCTTAAATCGTCTTTAGTATTATTTGTGAGATGGTTTATGCCTGTTTCAATACTGCATAAAATTTCACTTATTGGAAGTTCTTTTTCATTATTTATTTTGGAAGCAAAATTTGGCCCTAAACTTAACACTTCTAGAGCATAATTAGGTATTATATCTTCTGTCAGGTTCTCGACCCAACTAGTATCAGTATTTTCATTTCCTGATTGAGCCCGTGTTTTAAGAATTTCAATTTTATTTATATTTTTCAATTTAGTCTTTTGAAAAATTCCTTCAATTTTTTTAATACATTGGGTTTTGAAATTGGACATTACTAAAGATGGAATTTTTAATAGGATTGTTTGTTCGATTTTTTCAATATCCCTTTGTAATTTTTTTAAATTAATGGTTACATCGGTAATTAAACAGTTTAAGACAGAAAGACAAAAATTTGGTAACACTTTTTCTTTGAACCTACGTTCTAAGTTTGTAAGAAAAAAATATACATATATATATA
This sequence comes from Kuschelorhynchus macadamiae, assembly GCA_030620095.1. Lineage (NCBI taxonomy): Eukaryota > Metazoa > Arthropoda > Insecta > Coleoptera > Curculionidae > Kuschelorhynchus > Kuschelorhynchus macadamiae. Next base: position 45,826 of record JAUTXW010003119.1, on the reverse strand, counting down.
CCTATATATATATATATATATATATATATATATATATATATATATATATATATATATATATATATATATATATATATATATATATATATATATATATATATATATATATATATATATATATATATATATATATATATATATATATACTGGGTGATTTTTTGAAAAAATCTGCTTTTTCTAATTGACTATGCCTGTTAGTACTAAAAACTAAAAAATTATTTTCAGCGCATTTTCTTCGCCACTTCTACTATAACTAAATTTTTCCCAACATCATGAGATAAAACTCATATTTACATTTTGTAGCGATTCATGAAAATTTGACTTATCACTTGCAACCTGACAATTAATAAAGACTTTTCGATAGCGAGTCAGCAAATGTCCTATAGAGATTTCTTGATTATATTATGTTAGGCAGTGATGTTAATAAACTAATAGGAAATATTCAAAATCCTTTATCCACCTGCCTTACTCGTTAAAAAACTTAGATGTGTACTTAAAATTTTCATTCCTGTGAAAAATTTTCAACCTCAAAAAAGACTGTTTTCTTGGTACAACAAAAGTTGAGAATATTTATTACATAACATTATGTCCATTTTCTTAAAATTACATAATCACTATCTATTTATGCATATAGTACAATTTATTTAAAACTTCAATTACTCTTATTTTAGAGGTGGAAGGCTAAATTTCTCTAGAGGCACTTCGTCCAAACAGTTGATTACTAACGTGGCATCTTTTCGAAGATCCATTGGAATGTTCTCATCTGGTAACATAACCACCTGCATGCCCGCGGTCAAAGCTGCTTGTACTCCATTTGGGGCATCTTCAAACACCAAACATTTTTCTGGACTTGGTTTATCTGGAAATCTAGAATAAAACAAACTTAATAAATTTTCCAGAATAACTAAAAAGACCTTTGTCAAGTGGTTCTATTAGGAATGTAAAGGAGATTCAAAATTAATATTGGATGCCTATACCTCAAATGCCGATAAAGAGGCCGAAATTAAAAAATACTTAAAAAAACTCTTTTGCCCTTACTTTAAGTTGAAATATTCAATAAGGAAAATGGGTTGTTCGGAGAAAGAAAAGCTTTAAATATCAGAGGAGGGTTAAGGGAGGGGGGGTGTTCATCCCGGACCGGCATACCAAGAGAAATTTAAAAAATATAATTTTATTATTATTTATTATGTGACATTAAACATTAACAAAGCCCCGGGTTGGGATGGTATGTGTATCAAGCTGTTTTTGAACCTGCCGGAAAATGCTTTAATGATATTAGTAGAGGCAATAAATTCTTCATTTTCCAATACTGTATTTCCGAACTTTCAAAAAGTCGCAAATATTATACCTCGTTACAAGGGTAGTGATCAGGTGTAGTCCTATAAATTACAGACCTATCGCACCGTTACCTACTCTGTCGGGGATTGTTGCGAAGTTGGCAAAGAAACGTATAATTTCATTTTTAGATAAACAGAACATTTTAAAAGCAGAAGAGCAGTTTGGTTTTCATTCTGGTAAGGGAAAAAGTGATGCAATTTTAGCTTTTATGGGAAGACTTTACTTAACCCTGAACAAAAGAGAGGCTGCCGCGGCGGTTTTTTGTGACTTGTCGAAGGCCTTCGATTGCGTGAGTCACGAAATTCTGTTCCGAAAGCTTGAGGTTTATGGTTTTCAAGGTTCCAGTCTAAATTGGTTTAACTCATATTTATCAGGTAGGGAGCAATCCGTGTTATTTAACAATCATCAAAACTACAGATAATGAGTTATGGTGTTCCACAAGGTTCGGTGTTGGGACCTATTTTATTTTTGTTATATGTTAATGATTTGGTAGACTTAGATATTTCTGGTAAATTACGATTTTTGCAGATGATACTATGATACTTTGGAACAGTTAATATGCAAATAATTTTTCCGATACTGTTAACAATGATTTAAAGAAAATAAAAGAATAGTGTGATGCAAATAATTTATGTTTAGTTTTTCCAAAACAAATGTAATGTCTTTTAGATGTAATTTGGATGGTATATATTTAGAAAACAAATTATTCGATAATTTATCCGAAAACAAGTTCTTGGGAATTTATATTGATGCTAATTTAAAATTCGAATGACTTATAAGACAACTTACAAAAACTATCCTCAAACTGTTATGATATAAGTACAATTTCAAAATAATTAGACAAGGATACAGTTAGAAGTGCACATTTTGTTCTAAAAGAGGCGCACCTAAGGTGCGGTATTTATTTTTGGGGTACTTGTTCAAAGGAACTGTTTGATAGTGTATTTGTTTTGCAGAAGAGAGCCTTGAGGTATATTGGTACGGTTCGAGCGAGGGACTCATGTAGGCCACTTTTTGAAAAGAAAAAATATTAACCTTGTCCTCATTATTTATTTTAGAAATGGCTTGTCTTATGCATAAAAAGTATACGAACAGTATTAGAATTTTAACATCATATAGCACTCGTAGAACCCATAGCGTCTCTGTTCCAGTTCACAAATACGTGACTCCATTTTATATTGTAGAGCAAATATTTAACCAATTACCACTTTATATCAGAGAGAGATCTACGATAACAGTTTAAAGTTGAAGCAAAGAAGTTACTTGTCGCGAGGGTTTATTATGATTTGGCAGAATATTTTGGCAAAAGATTTTAACGTTAAGATATACTGTACATATGCATAATTTTAAGTATTTTAAGACTATTGTTAAGCTTATTATTGGACATAGTCTTTACGACACTTTTTATGTTACATTTCACTTTGTTCTAATTGCCTGTTTAGTTTACTAGAGCCATGTCAAACTCAAAGTCACTGGTGGCCGAAAAGAATGAAAAGCATCGACTAGGTGGGCCACAAAACCTTATCTTAAAGAAGACAAACTACTGAAAATCTTGAGAAAAAGTACTATTAAAGGACAAGTCTGTTTATTAAATTTCCAATGAAAAGGACGTTACAAAAAAATACAAACATTAAATTCTTTTGCCAGATTTGATATCTTTTGTCTTTAATTAAGTTGTCTATTTGTGGCGCGAATTTATCCGAGGAAATAACTTTTAAAACTGCGTCCAAGTGTGCGTCCGTCGTTCGCGATCTTGCGGGAGATTTGTTTCCTTTCATCAAAGAAAATAGTTGTTCACACTTATAGGTACTTCCAAACATTGACAGGATTTTCCAGGCAAATTTTCTCATTTCTTGCTAATGAACAGGCAAGTACTTATAAAATTCGAATCTACCAACACTATCAAATTTTTGTTTTAAATGGGTCTGACACTGAATCTCAATTACTTCCATTTGCAAGTGAGGGGAAATTTTATCAATATCGATAGTGAAAAGACCAGTAAATAGAGAAAAATTCTGTTCTTGGGTCTTAAAATCATTTTCTCTGAATATATTTTGTATGATATTGGGACACTTGTGTTTTCCTGATATGCCTTAAAAGTCAGAAAATGTGACAGATTATCCTCTGCTAACTGTTTTTCCCACATCATCTTACACTTGAAAGCTCTCACATGATCATGCATATCTCTAAAAACTTGACGTGCTCCTTGCAATTTTGTATTTAAGTCCGACACGTGTTCTGTGATATCTACCATAAATGAAAGATCTTGTAAAAAAGGTACATCGCATAATAAGCTGACATCTTCTCCTTTTGTTTCCATGAAAACGCGTATTTCTTCTTTGAGTTTCCAAAACCGGTCGAGTACCATAGAACACGAAAGCCATCGCACCTCTGCATAATATGGTAAACCAGTGTACTCACTTTCTAAATCACGCAAACGCTGATAAAGGCCTCGTGACCTTATGAAGTTTATAATTTTTTTCACTGACTTTAAAACACTTTCCAACTTGATCACTTTTGAGCATAAAACTTCTTGGTGGATTATACAATGAATATGATGAAAATCTGGTTTGTCACTGCCCGTTTCTCTGATCTTGGTCTGTAATATTTTAACGAAGCCATTTTTTACTCCATCATTGAAGGAGCTCCGCCTGTTGCAAGGAACACAGTTTTGACAAATCTAAATTGTACTTTTGCAGAAGTCCATTAACAGCATCGAAAATATCCTTCCCAGTTGTTGTATCACGCAATGGTACTAATTCCGGTAATTCTTCATACACATTGATATCTGTATCTACCGCACGAAGCAAAAAAGCAAGTTGCGCCACACCACACACATCCTTACACAGGCAATAGAAAATGCAATGAAAGACTCTGATTTTTTTTCTGATCACTTATATTGGCAGCTAAATCAGTAACTCTTTCAGCGATAGTATTCTGGGACAAGGATATATTTTGAAATGCCTTCACGCTCCCGGGACTTACAATTTCCGCGGCCTTTATAAGGCACTCTTTTATAAATTTACCTTCAACAAATGGTTTTGAGTGTTTCGCGATCAACTCCGACTTTCTTGCTTTGGACGTATAAACATAAGCTGCTGATCTTTCAACCGTGATTTTAACTTATTTAACTTTTCGTTTCTGACCATGCCTGTATACTTGTCAAATATAGTTTTATGAATATCATAGTGACGTTTTATGTTATATAATTTTGGGACACCGACTGTACTATTACAAATCAAACAAATAATTTTTTCTTTCACTTCACAGCAAAAAAAACTCTAATTCCCACTTTTCTTGAAAGATACGATGCTCATCTACAAGTTTCCTCTTATTTCCACTTGGTTTTGAAAGAGACATGTCAAAAACTGTATCCGAAATAAATTATAATAAGTACTGTTAAGTGTTCTAACAATAAGTGCGCAACTCAACTCGAAACTCTATCGCAACTGACTCATAACTGACTAAACACTGAAAGACTGAACTCAATCGAACACGGCTTATATACGGATTGTAATTTCTCGAGTTCTTTCCAGAAGGTTCAGATAGCGTCATCTGTGTTTTTGCGCGTTGAATTTCATGAAACAAGCCAGATAGCGTTTGGCTTTAGGTTGAGTATGTGTAGTTCATCCTCCTAAACATAGGTGGCACTTTGTACAATTGCACATTTTATGATACCAATCGTTGTTGCAGCAGCGCGCGCTTTCAAAAACGGTTTTCAACTTGTTCGCGGGCAGCATTATCTGGCTGTTTTCAAAACTGATTTGGGCCGCACTATACTACTATACTTCTGGGTCTGTATATGTCTCAGTTTTAATAAGTTTTTTTTATGGTTCTTCTTCTTATCACGTTTTCTTTTTATATTGATTGCATAAGGTCAACATATATGTTATTTATAATAATATTGCATTATTGATTTGCCTCATTATTATATGACCTTTTTTTCTGCAGCTTTGCCAATAAGAAGTTTTTGAACAATAAAGCATTTTGAGTTATTCTAATCGTTTAAAAAACCTCTTACCAAATATCGTATGTTTAAAATTGGTTAGTTCAACAAAAATTCTTGTATCAAGATATCATAATGGATATGCTGATACTGAAGAATAATAAATTAAAGTCATAACAATACAACCACTCTTAAATAAAAGATTTTCATTATTGTTTATGCCACTTCTCATGTCCAACTTCCGAAATATCTATATTATCATAGAATAATCTTCAAAAAAAAATTACAGAGACCAAAAACTCTTTAGAATGAACCAAAGCAAATAAATAATATCGCCTATTTATACACACCACGGATTATAAAGAAAAATGGAAATTATATAAAGGCTGATCTTTGCAAAAAGGTTGATTTTTAATAGGCAGATGAAAAAATTAAGGATGTCCCAGCCGAGAATGACCGATTTTGAAGGTTAATAATTCCTAAACGATGATAGTTGGAAATGAGCGGTTAGTTTTGATAGACTTTTGAGATCAATGCGTTCTTTTTTTTTTTGATTATTATTTATTTTTTATCTCTTCTACAAAAAATGACTACTGTAAAATTTCAGAAATCTCACTTATTTTAAATGGAACACCTTGTATTTCTTATCGCCAAAAAACGTTTCAATCATCGTCCTTGAAACTGACTGATTCTGTTTACCTCTTGCTTAAAACTAAGTGAATATTTAACTGTTAATGTTCATTATATATAGATAAACGAAATTTTAAACACTAAGGATTGGCAAAATCAGTTTCGCAGGCACACCAAAACAGTTTTTATTTTTTACACATGACCTCAAGCATAACTTTAAAAATCATGAAAACAGACAGTGACATATTTTATACTGCGTGTTCTTTAATTGATGGCTAAAAATGAAGAACGAATTTTTTTGCCTTATTTTAGGACTAAAAGTTCACATAAACATGTGTCCGCAAGGCCTTCGTTTTTGAGATACAGGGTGTCAAATTTTTAATTTTTTAGTTTTTTCATTCAGTTTGCAGAGATACATCATTCAAATTCGACACACACTACACTCTAATGTCTACAAAACGACTATAATATATTTTGCAAAAATCTACTCGATGTTACTTTTTCCAAGTTGCGACCCATTTTACCTCTAGGAAATTTTTACTTCGACGTCACCGACTGTTTTTATTTAGAAAATCAAATTCTTCATTTTGTTTTCTACCTTCTTTGATTCTTATTTAATCCAATATTTTGAACCGTTTAGACGCAAAATGTTAAGGTTCTACACATTTAAAATTGTATGATATTTTTTCTGTTTTTATTTTGATTGCTAAAAATGCAGGATGTAATTTGTTGATACATTTTAGGACTAAAAGTTCATATAAACACGTCTTCCAAAGGCCTTAGTTTTTGAGATACAGGGTGTTAAAATAATAAAAAAAATTCTTTAACTTCAAAACGGTTAAAAATATCGGATTAAAGTAAGAACCCAAGAAGTTAGAGAAAGCAAAATGAGGAATCTTATTTTCAAAATAAAAACAGCCAGTGACGGCTCGTGAGTATATTGAAGGGTGAGGCTACATGAGGTTAATTTTGTTTAAATGTGAATAAATTTCCACGTCACCCATGAGGTATTATTCTGCGACGCGTTGACCTTTTTTTTTTAATGAAGGTCATCGCCAATAGCCCTACTAAACCATTAAAAACTAAAAAAATAAACTCTAAAAAAAGTAAATAAAAAGTAAACAAAACAAGTAAAATATGTACACCTATCACTAAAATATGTCGGTGATTGCGATAATAAAAACATAATTTAGTTTATTAAAACTTAAATAGTTGTATGAAATAAGATAAGAAAACTACTTTTTGTACATTAAATCTATACGTCTGTCTTTTAAGGTTGCAAATTTATCTATAATTTGGTCGTAAAAGTTTTGGTCTTCACTAAGTTCTGACAGTAATTCCTGCTCTATTGACATCATTGCTAAACCCGAAAGCCGTTCTTGTGTCATTGTGTTTCTTAGGTAGGTTTTGATCCGTTTAAGACATGAAAAATTTCGTTCGGCCGATACACTTGTTGCGGGAATAGTTGAAACTAAATTAAAAAGCTTATATGCTTCCGCAAAAATTGCTTTAAAATCTTTAAATAACAAAGCTAGACTTTTTTCGACATCTAAATTTGAAAATTAATCATCCCTATACAATACAGAAAGCTCATTCTTTAATCTATCTCTGTCAAAAATGTTTGGATAATTTTTTAATAAATTATTTAATAAGTCGTCTGGAAAGCATTTAACATATTCCGAATATTTTGTGCAATCGACTAAAGCAAAGAAATTTAAATTATTTAAATTTTCAAACCGCGTCCCTAATTGAAGAATTATACAATTTATTATTTCGAAATATAATATTTTATATTTAGTAAAAATATCAAAGTCGCTAGAACATTGCCCTCGACGTGTGTTAGTTGGCAGAATAGTGGCTTTTTTAGCAATATTGAAAAGTTCTTTGAAATGGTCCTCGTTTCTAAATTCAATAATTCGTTGCTTGGCAAGGTTTATTTGCGAAATGCAGTAATTTATATCTAAATGCTTTAACTGTAATATTTGAAACAGTACATCAGTGCAACTAAAAATTTGTTTATAAATATGCGTTAAAAGGCAAAATTCGAAATCATTAAAATGCTTTAGAAATCCTTTTGCACCATTAATAGATTCTGTTCCAGAACTTAAGTCATTAATAATAGTTTCAAATACTATAATTAAATTGTCCCATTCATTAGCCACTAAGTTTAAAATTTTAGACCGTGTATACCATCACGTTTCTACAGCTCGCGGAATTCTTTTGCCTATTATCTGATTAAGCACAAAAGACCGTTTTGGTGATTGGTGGAAATAATTTGGTATTCCTAATAAAGTGGCAAAAAATATACGACTTTGGGTAATCAGTTTTGTTCCCTGTTGTAAAACTAGATTTAATCTGTGGGCGCAACAATGAGTAAACATAGCTAAAGGAGCAATAAATCTAACTTTTGTTTGAAGCCCATTTATTTCACCTGCCATAACACTAGCCCCATCGTAACACTGCGCGACCAATTTATTTTTAAAGTGATAAGGCTCTAAGCTGTTTTGTATTAAATGAAAAAGGCTCTCTGCTGTTCTATTATCGCTAACGTCAAAAAATCCTAAAAATCTTTCTTTTAAAGATCCGTTGGTCACATACCTAACTGTTATCGAACACTGTGATTTTTCTGTTATATCAGTACTATTATCCGCAATTACGCCAAAAAAACAACAATCGGTGTCATTGATTTCTTTTTTTATATATTCTTGAATATAGTCATGTATGCAACCAATTAGTTCATTTTGTATAGTCTTAGATTGTCCCGTAAAAATATTACTAAATTTAGCACAATGTTCAGTAAGTTCGGCATTTCTTTTTATTAAGCATGCAAATATTTCCTTAAAATTGCCACTGTTAAAAGAATCTGTTGTTTCATTATGACCTCGAATTGCCAAGTCCTGTTTACCCAAAGTAATAGTAACATCAATTAAATAATTTAATAATAAACGGTTTTTTCGAACATTTTCATTATAAACAATTTTATTAAGTCTTGCATTTTCTTGTAGTGCATCCGCAATAGTCGCCCTATTTTGCTCCAGTTTTGTAAGTGCTACCGAATTTTTAATATGCTCTCTTGAACTTTCATGCGATTTTACTGCTCGTGAAAAATTTTTTAAATCCGAATATCCGCCCCCTGAACTCCAATTATTTTTGACGCAACCTAATAAAATACAAGGCCAACAATATAAGCTTTCTTTATAAATACTTCCGCATAGCCACCTATAAGTTTCGTACCAAAATATTTGAAAAGTTCTTGAATATTTTTTACCTTGCCTCTTATCGTTAAATATTGCTAAAATTTTCGGCGTCGGACGGCTACCTAATATCTGTTTCTTTTCAGTTTCGCTTCTTCTTAAAAAAGGCGTTTCAATTAATGAAGCAATAATGTCGTGAATAGGATTCATTTCAAAAGCAAAAAGCAAATACAAAAAATGGAACGGTCCAACTTACCAAATCAAAACAAAACAAAAACTTACTCACGCGTATTTATTCACCTTAAAAGACAGAACGCACTCAATCAGCGATTATCGCAATCTATTTCCTATTTCTTTCTCAGCTGCACGCACCACGTAAAAAGAAGCCGTGCATCGGCAATCGCCATCCCGCTCTGTCGTAATCAGGTGACTCGCCGGCATCGGCACCGGCCGTTGATAAATAGGTCAGAAGTCGAAACTTTCCAAGCTAAAATTATTTCGCCTCATTCGAGAGCACTTTCTTTAGGAATGGGTTTGCACGGATTGCACGGTCGGTTTTTTGATGTGGTCAGAATTTATTTTCTAAAATATTTATTATGGGATTATATTTTTTTTTTTTTTAATGTTATTATGTTGTAAAACTGTTAAAAAGTATATTTCTAATTGGTAATAGATAAAAAGTTATATAAAAAAATTCTCTTTTCCTTTATTTTGGGGGTGAGGCGCGGCCTCAGAGGCCTACCCTGACGAGCCGCCACTGAGTGACATCGCAATAAAAATTTGGAGAGGAAAAAACAGTCGCGCCCCAGAAAAAAGTAAGTAATCCAGTAGATTTTTGTAAAAAGTATTATAGCTATTACGTAAACATGGCTTATAGTATAGTGTATGTCCAATTTAAATTATTTCTATATTCCAACTTTTACTCCTAAAATAAGGAAAAAAATTACGTCCTTCGTTTTTAGCTACCATTAAAAAAAACACTATATATTATATACTTTTCTATATTATATTCAATTACCTTGATGCAGAAATGAGAAATATATCAGGAGCAGGTTTTCCTTGTTTCACATCTGGATCGGTGCCTCCACAAACTATGTGATCAAACAGTTTAAAGAATTCCTTGTGATTGGTAGATTTCAATTCATAACTATCCCGCGAAGATGATGTTGCGACTGATATAGGAATATTGTGTTTGGACAGATGATAAACAAGTTTTTTAGCACCTAAAAAAAAACACCAAAATAATGACCTTTTACTTCATATCTTGAGGCTAGTTAATTTTTGTAGGTAAGTAATAGTTTCTCTTATGTATATTTGTGAATCTTAATCAAGGAAACTTTCATTGCATAAAAATCAAGATATAAATGTTCAGAAATAAGCCAAATATTACCCATTAATAATAAGTCGCTGATTTGGTTAAAGATATAAATAGAAATCCTGTATATATATATTCAGTATAATGAAATGAAATGAATTATTAGTGCTAAATATACAAAGAACTTTTAAACATTATTACAAAATTTTAGTACTAAAACAACATTAAAATAAAAGTAAAGAAACAATAAATAATATATATAATAGATAGAATACACAAACTGTTTACTTACTATAACTAGAATAGAAGACAAGGTAAAAGGACGATTTAACAGATTAACGAAAATAGAAAAAATTTAGAATATACATAAAATAAAAAAAAATTTATACAACACAGTTTAAAAATACATCTATAGAGTAAAACGCAGCTCTAATCAGCAATAGTTTTAATGTAATTTTTTAATACTTTTGTGGGTTGACATCTTAAACTAGTTAGCAACTTGTTATAAAAAACGTATGGCATGATAACTTGGATCATTCTTTCACCTCTCCAGCCTGCAATATAATGGTGCAAAATTTTACCTAAACCTCGTGCTGTACTCATAAACACTCTGATATCTGTTGTGGGAGTCAATATTCTTTTAACATGGAGAGACTCTCCAGTATGTATTGAGATAGGAAAGTAAGAATTACCAAATCACTAAAACCTGCTCCTGATTGCAATCAGTTCTGTAGGATATCCCAGAAACTATACGATCCGCGAGCCTCTGTAGTCCGAAAACTTGGAATACCTTGCTGGTGTGGCTCCATACCAAGAAAGCATAAAAAATATGACACATAATATGTGCCGTGCTCTTTTATGCACCACAATATTAAACTACAAAGTTATATTAAACTCACTCATTTTACTCGGCAAAAATAAACATTTAACTATTACATAATTATAACTCATAAAAATATTAATTTCAAATTCAAGTAATTCTATGACTCATCCACTTAAAACTCAAAAATATATATCTACAATCGGTTGGAGGAAAAAATGGCTGAATCCGACAGTAATAAAAAGTAAGTAATAAAACTCCGCTGATCGGTGGAAAACCAACATCTTGTTTGGGTTTTTCAACTCCCAGACAACAGGGTTGATGCTGTAAGCCAGACCGAAAATGAGGTTACAGTAAGGTCGAAAATTTCTACTTTTCTAAAGAAAACAAATACCAGCAATAAATACGTTCTTTCAGTTGTTGATCATATTGTAAATTTGCTTTTAAGTTAGGAAAATGATCTTCAGTCAGCAGTCAAGAAAATCAAGTAATATCAACATGCTACAGACGAAAACATTGGGTTGTTAGAGATTGAAGTTACAGAACTGCAAAGAAGTGTTAATCATCTAATAAGTGAGAATACAGCTCCACAATTTAGAGTTGGTGATACGGGCAAGAGAGATGCGATTGTCGCAAATCAAAATATGTTTCTTGAAATATAAAAAAAAAGTTTGATAGCCAAGAGTATTATATTATTTAACAGCCCGGAAAATAACTCCAAAATAACAGAAGAGAGAATAAACCGTGATAAGGCACAACGTCTAGAAGTCTTACCAAAGTTGAAAGTTGCGTCAAATTCTGTTTTTGAAGAATTGGGAAGAACAATTTTAGGCCTAGACCCATCAAAGTGATTTTTTTCTGACTCTCTACATAGGCTTAAATCAACTAATATTCACGCTAAGGCTGACTTTAAGTGAATATGAAATATAATTTCATCAACAGTTGAAAGGAAATTATGTGGAAAACCTTCAATCCAATATAATAATAGTACCCCCTATTTGTCAAGGGGTACTGACCAAGCTATTGTTGATGCTTTAAGTGCTGAACCCAAAAATGGTTAAATACAAGGAAACTGCACATGAGTCACTTGTATTACCAGAATATGCGTGGGTAAAATTATATTACTTTTGTTGACCAAAAGCTGGCTTACTCCAATTGTCATTGACACTGAAGTCTCTTGTGATTCTTATAGAATTTAGAATAGAATAGAATAGCATTTTATTTATTCCAGTACAATAATTACAAAACACAAACTAACCAAGAATATTTTACAAGCTATGCCAAAATCATGGGGTCATTTGTCAGAACAGTTTCACAAGGTCAAGGATTCTGTTAAGTGAAGGCGACACATTTAAAACTGGAGAAGGTCTAACTGGAAAGACAAATTTAACATAGAACAGACACTGAACAAGCACACTAGATTAGACTACCGCCATAAAGCTGCCAATTGCAAAAACAAGACAAAGTTGAAAAACACATAACAGTGTTTCAAAATGGGGTTATCAAAGAGTGGAATAGTCGATGGTCAGCACCGATAATTCTTATAATGAAGAAAGATGCAGCTATTAGATTTTGTGTGGATTGCCATAGACTCGATAACGTCACCAAAAGGAACAACTACCCATTACTGAGAATTGACAGCACTTTAACCACTTTGTCAGAATCCAAATGGTTGTCCACCTTGGATATAAAAAGTGAATATTGGCAAGTGGCTATTTATGAAGAAGATAAGGAGAAAATTGATTTTACCACAGATGTTTATACCAATTCAAAGTAATGTTTTTTGATCTGTGCAATGCTCTCGCTACTTTTGAGTCGCTTATAGAACATGTTTAAATAAGATGTATTACTTGGCGAACGTAATGGGTCAATCATCCGAGAATCATCTGAAAAACATCCAAGACATTTTCAGCTGTTTTATTGACGGTTTGTAGACAATTTCGCAAAAATTGCAGCTCCTCTACAGAAATTAACTGAAGAAAAAGCTGCGCATGACTGGTTAGAAGATTGAAATCAGGTTTATGTTCTAGTCCAATTCTGGCTTTCCCTCAAGAACATGGTATATTTATTTCGAACACAGGTGGGTAATGAAGCTGTTTTTTTATAGGCTATTACTAAAATGGTTTATGGAAATAAAAAAATCCAGATGAGCAGTTAGCCAGATCCCTAGAAAAGTTGCAATACTATGACTTCCAAATGAAACATCGACCCGGCAAACACCTAAATGATGCCTTATCGAGACGTTCATATAAAGAAGACAAGCATTGCCTGCCAAAAGGTTGATCAACGGGAAGGACACTTTCACAGAGAAATCAAAGGATTTACGATTACAGGACCACAAGTGGTCAAGAGGAGAATGTCAAGCATATCAGCTAGACGATCTCAATATTGGACCAATTTTGCACGAAAAAGAAAGTACCAGAGGTAGACATGAATGGAGAGAATTCTAACAAAAACCTTGCATTCAAGATGATGTGGGCTCAAAGAGATTCATTGGTCATTGAGGATGGACTGTTGAAACGAGTCTGTGAAACTACCTATGGAAACAGCACTAAAACGCAATTAGTGCTTCACAGAAAAAGAATCCAGGGTATATTACAAGAACTAGATGGAGGAAAATCTGGAGTGCACCTTCGAGTAAACAACCATGGTTGAAGTTCGAGAACGACAGTCTGTTTTTGACCCACCGAGGTGGTAATTTTAAATAAAATTTGTAACAATTTGCCTTCAATTTCATTTTCTTTCGATTTTTGGGCGCATATTAAACATTTAAAATTCGCAGATATACATTTTTATAGGCCAGGAAAAATTAACATTTATTTTACTTGGCAGACTTATTTTCAAGAATTTGATGGCTATATTTTGGAAAATGCAAATGAATCTAGTGCGTTAAACACTATTTTTGGGTATATTTTTATGAGAAAATTTATTTCGCCAAAAACCCGCAAACAACCACATTATTTTGTAACATATCAAAAATTAGTATTATGCATCATACATTAAGTTGCCCTTCCCACACTTCCTACTCGCATCGACCTTCAACTAGCACTTGCATTCCAACTTGTATATAACTTTTACTCGCATTCCTCTTCCCAATAGCTTTTTTATTCTCACTTGCATTCCCGCTCGCACTCGACCTTTTGTTCCCACTCCCAATCACACCCTTGTTAGCCCCTATATTTACATTTACACTCGCTCCTCTGCTCCTATATGCAAGTTGTGCACGATCATTGATTTGATTTAAATTGAATATTTGATTACACATTAAATTAAATTATAGAATCTATTAATCTCTACAATCCAGAGCAAAGCTAATCTCTTGATTATCCAACTTGTGAGAAATATAACAGATCCAGTCCCCAGCCATAATGAAAACTGTCAAATGAGAACATCATATGTTGGCATTGGTTGCAGAATATAATGTGAAAAGGAAATTATTCGATTGGGTGCAAAAGGCAAGAAACAACTATATGGAATTACCATGCATGAAGTTTAATTAAATTAATTTAGATGGTGCTAAATATAGGTTCCAATATTAGTATTTTATTTAATTAATTAAAAACAGGATATTTCTTATCTGTAAATTAGTAATGATTGGAACAAACTAGAATATTATGTTATGTTGTTCTATATTAAATTAATCCCAAATCCAAAGAAAAAACCAACTAATAATAATAAACAGTTACAGCATTAGATTAATGACATATTGGTATCCATAATTATTCCTAAAAATGCATTAAGAAAATATCTATTTGATGTTAAACAAAATACTTGATATTTAAACACTGATTTTATATGGAAACTGAGAGAGAAACAAATGCAACAAATCTTTAAAAGGCATTTTCTACTTGGTGGGACATCTGTTGATTTCGCAGATTATTATAGCTATGTATTATTCTCTCGTTTTAAAATATAATTATAAATAGAAATGAGATTTTGTATGTCATATGTATCATTTCCAAAAGAATTTATGACATTTTTTTCTTTTACTATATTGTCCTAGCCAAAGGGTTAACTCAAAGCGCTACATGCTGTGACCTTTCGAAGGCATTCGATTGTGTTTCCCACGATATTTTGAGGGACAAATTGATGGCTTGTGGAGTTGACGAGGCTGGCTTGCGTATACTTGGTGGCTATCTGAGAGGTTGCAGACAGATAACAGAGTATGCAAATAAGCAGTCTAATGAGACTGAGCTAGGATATGGAGTGCCCCAGGGTTCTGTCCTGGGTCCACTGCTTTTCCTTGTCTACATCAACGACATTAATAATTCTGTCCCGACTTCAAAGGTGTTGCTGTTTGCTGACGACACATCAATTGCTGAGTCAGATGTCTGCATGGAGAGTCTGAGTGATCGTATGAGGGCAAGAATCGAGGATTTGAGTGATTGGTTTAGTGCCAATAGGCTGGCTATGAATAATAACAAGACGGAGAGTATGCTTTTTGGTTTAAGAGAGATTCAGTGTGAGAATGTAGATGAAGTACGGTTTTTGGGTGTATATCTGGACCCCACACTGAGGTTCGATAAACATATTGAGCACACTGCTGGTCGTCTCACCAGAAGCATCTTTTTGTTAAAAAATCTTAAAAAAGTGTTGCCTGGGCACTGCCTCCTTTATACTTTTCATGGGATTTTTCAATCAGTGGGCTGCTATGCTATCTTGAGCTGGGGTCACTCAACACATGCGCAAAGAATATTTGCTTTGCAACGAAGAGCCATAAGAACTATTGCTGGTCTAGGTTATAGAGAGGATGTCAGACACGTTTTTAAACAACTAGCAATAATGACGATACCCTGTAAATATATTTATGAAAGCCTTCTCTATTGCCACAGAAACATCACTCGGTTCAATCATAACCAAGATTTCCATCATTATCTGACCAGACAGGGTGATCTTTTAAGAATAGATTATCATAGGTTAGATAGGTCACGAATATCATCCAATTACTTTGGACCAAAGTGCTTTAACATTTTACCCTACATTTTACTACATTCGCAAACTACCAGAAAATTGTTTTAAACGCAGGGTAAAGGAGTTACTTATTCAAAACAGTTTTTACAGCATACAAGAATATCTACAGTTTAATTTCTGATAAAAAAATTATTTTCTTCTTTCTGTGATCTTTCTGCTGAGAACTGTACAGCATAACACCCACCTTTGTTAATCGTTAGTGTTAGTCGAGACCCATGTTTTTAATTAAATTTGTAATGCCATATTTTTAGTATATTTGTTATATATAGACGTTTTTACCGCAATTAATTTTACTTATATTATATTTGTTTAGCATGTATGACGTTTACATATTGATAGTTACATTTTAATGTTTTTATTAGTGTTAAATTTTTTACTTTTTATTTTTTGATTCTGACCTTGGCAAGATTTTGTAAATTGTGGCTGTAATATATGAATTACTGAATTACTCAAAAACTACAAACAGGTACACAATTCAGTTCAATCACAATTTCTTTAAGTTAGTAATAGACACATACATTAAATGATTATAGTAATGGTACCTGGCATAAGCGGAGCACCATGTTTTGCAAAAAAACCATGAGAAAGTTTACGAAATTCTTTTCGAAAGTCTTCTACAGGTATTGTAAGTTTCATCTCTGTTACAGCAATTCGTGCAGACTCATGTTCCACTGTACCAGTTACTTTAGCTACTATGTCATGTGTATATATTTTCCCAAAACGTTTGGCGATTGTCATTATTGCATTCTTATAAACTCCTTCAGTATCTAGAAAATACAGAGAATCTTACTCACCAGGAAAAATATCCGGATTTGTCATAACAATTTTGTACTCTTCACAAATTGCAGCCTCATATTCCTGCCATGTACATGATAAATTTAATGCCTTCACAATATATTTTGAAGCTTCTGCCTGAGGACGTCCCATCATGTGAGTTTTATGTTCCCATGTAAATGTCTTTCCATATTTGCCAACAACATTTTGAATTGCTTTTGTGTATAATGGTTCGGTGTCTATAAATTATCAGCCAATAATGGAAGGTATTATTGTTTACAGTAAGAAACTAAATACTAAATATATATTACACAAATAATAATATGAGATATTGCCTATAAATATAAGAAGGTACAAATTAAATGAGATATTAAACCTATATACCAGAGTCTATAATGAGGATCATTTTCAAAAATTACTTAACTTACCACCAATAAAAAAAAATTATCATCACTTTAGAGAAACTTTAAATATATTCTTATATGGGCGTATGGGTAGGGGATTCTTTCAATTTGTTTACACAATATACAACAGATACAAGAGTTTTCAGCTAACTAAAACTTTTTTGAAAATTGACAGTCAGATTAAAGAAAACTATATTGCAGTAATCTAGTTGGGAGGTGGGGGGTAGATAAGCGATTCTATTAGCAGTAATTTTGTTTTTGTGGTAAAAGAAAATCAAATGAGCCAAGGCTCTTTAGCTTGACGTTAAGCAGACACAACTTTACGGTAGAATGCTTTTCAAAATCCAGACACCCATCAAATGTCATTCCAAGATTTCTGATATAATCCGAACATGCTAAAACAGAACCATATATATAGTTCAAAGTTCCTTCTCTTGGTCTGAGTGTATTTCTCTTGGTATTCCATAACAACAAATTAATTCATAAAATAGTATATCACTGAATAACTGAGGGCGTTTAAGGTACCAGAAACTTTTGATAATTGTACCCAAAAAAAAATCGTTGAAATATTTGTTTGGAAGGACAAAGATCTAGGATGGGGAGAATTTTTAGTAGAGCTAATTTTACACGCTTTCAAGAACAGTGCGGTTTGATGTCATGGGAAAATACCATCCATTCTTTGGATCCTTTGACTACATTTCATATTAAATTATGTAATATATTTAATAAATGTTTTCCTCTGAAAATAATTTAAAAGAAAAATGAAAAGCCTTGGATAACTCAAGGTATTAAGATCTCAGCTAAAAATTTAAGATGTCTTCATATGATGAGAAAATTTACCTGAATAATGACTTCTTTATAAATTTCCTTAATAATTATCGTCGCATTTATAGACAAGTGATAAAGTGTGCTAAAGAAAAATACTATACTGCCAGAATATCAAATGCAGGTAATAGATCCAGGGAGCAGTGGTCAATAATAAATAGTTTAAGAGGTAAAAATAGCATCCTGCAATCAACTGTTGATTTAAACCCAAACATTATAAACGATTTTTATTGCTCTATTGCTGAAAGGCTTATGTCACACATATCTGTTCAAAAGGATCCCCTGGACTATCTTACAGACATGTGGTCTCCACAAGATTTTTGTTTAGCATACACTGATACTAATGAAATCAGAGCGACTTTTAGACAAATAAAGAATAAGCATTCTGCAGGATTTGATGGTCTCTCCCTTAGAGTATTGGAGAACTTACCAGAGGTAGCTTTGCAGGTTCTTGCTGGTTTTATCAATGAATCATTTCACCGGGGCGAATTTCCATCCTGTTTACAAAAGACCGTTGTGATTCCGGTGCACAAGGGAGGTGATGCATCTGACCCCTCCAATTATCGACCCATTTCCCTACTGGCGACTCTCTCGAAAATCATTGAAAAATTGGTGAAAACAAGATTGCTACAATTTCTAACAGTAAACAACCTTCTAACACCACACCAATTTGGATTTCAGGCATCAAAAAACACCTCTGATGCCATGTTTGAAAATGTATACCTTAACATTAATGAGGGTCAGGCTCTTGCGGCAGTATTCTGTGATTTTTTTAAAGCATTCAGTTGCGTTAATCACGGAGTTCTGTTGCGAAAGCTTCAACACTATGGAATAAGAGGTATTACGCATAAATGGTTCTCATCTTTCCCAGAGGATGCAAATAGTGAGAGTTAATGGTTGTCTAATATAGAGCATGGAGTGCCTCAAGGCTCGGTGCTTGGACCTATCCTTTTCTTACTATATATTAATGATCTTACAGCTTTGGACATCGAAGGCAAATTTACACTTTTTGCTGATGATACTACCCTGTTATGGCATTCAAAGGATAGTCAATTGTTAAAGAACACAATTAAAAATGATCTTCATAAAATTAAGGTATGGAGTGATTCAAACTCACTTTGTTTCAATATTAACAAAACAAATTTGTTAACTTTTGGATTTAGCTATAATGATCTCAATTTGGGTAACAAACTAATAGTAAATAAATCGGTTACAAAATTTCTCGACTTCACATTGATTCAAAACTTAAATTTGAAGATCACATTATAGAACTTAATAAAAATTATCATCTGGTTGCTACACCAATAGGGTGGTATCAATAGAGCTTGGTTGCTCAGCATCAAAAATGGTTTATCATTCGCTATTTGAGTCATATTTAAGATATGGGATTGCATTTTGGGGATTTTGTAGCCAGCAACTTATGAACTCGGTACTCATCATTCAAAAGAGAGCCCTTAGATATATTGTAAACCTTTATTTATAGAGTACAAAATTCTAGCAGTAGTAAATCTCTTTGTTTTGGAGATTGTGTGTTTAATTCATCGTAGACTGTTGGGAGGTGTGATTCAGCATGACCCTCATAACATCCACAATACCAGGTTAAGTCCGAGTTTAAATATCCAGCTACCGATTCCCAGACTTGCACTGACAAAGTACTCCATAATTTATGAAGGCCTAAAAATGTATAACCATTTGAGCATCAATTGTAGGTCTTTGCCATACTTGCAGTTCCGTCGACGTGTGAGGGATACTTTGATTCAGAAACCATATTACAGTTTGGGGGAATATTTTGATGACTATTTTTGATGTTTTGGTTCTTTTTTGTTGTTTACTATATTTTGAATCATTTTCTTGTATCTCTGTTATTTTATTTTCTGTATGTAGTAGGTTAGTGTGTAAGTGCCATGTCTAGAGTTTAAAGTCTATTCTCTAGTATATTTAGTTGTAGTTGGCTTTGTCTATAGGAACAATTTCATTGTAAATGTTCTTGACAATAAAGCATATTAAGTAAGTAAGTAAGTAGCTGAGAAGTCCCTTTGCCAGTGGCTGCTTACCATAAATAATCTCGTTTCTTATGATTAAATTTTAAATATATATTACAGTCAAGAACATAAACTTGATATACATGTTAAAAGAATAATTCTTTATAAAATGGGAGATTATCACAATATAATCCTTTATTCTGTGCAGGTGAATTGACATATAACAGTGGAGACCATTTTTTTTACAATGTAAAGACATAGCCAATGCACGCATTGGCTATGTCTGACAAATGGCTCTTATGAAATGTACTCTACAGAATGCTAAATATTCCAAATATTACAAATTCGCAAATAATGTCAAATAAATAAAGTCAAATAACCCTGAGAAAAACTATATATCAGATTAATAAAAGAAAATGATACACAATAATAAAAATTTGCAATTACAGAAGTAACAAAATTCATGAATAATTATAGAAGTACACATAACTACATGAAAGGGATTAAACACCAGATGTATATGAACAGAAAATGTCACAAAATCAATCCGTTCAATTGTCCCTTTAGCAGCAAAGTGCTGAGTCTGAAAATTTCATACTCTAAAAAGTGACAATTGTAATTGCAGTCAGTCAACAAATGTGTTAAGCCCATAATTTGTATGGTGGTATCTTTTTTAATAATGCATTTTGCAATATAGGTTTTATTTGGACACAATACTATTGTGCCTTTGGTAAAAATGTTGCCTACTTTTTGTGCAGACTTTAAGAGTCGAATAGCAGGTACATTTGGTTTTTATTATGGTTTCTATAGTATAACTGCTACTAAGACGAATACATAAAGGGCCAAATGACAACTGAGTCTGCTACTATAGTGAATCTTCTTATCATTGCTAACTGGGGGGTATTTCTGAAATAAGATCACATTCTTAATTTTTTGATTAATCTCCCTGATATTAAACAACTCTAAGCTGACCTTTTTCAAATCTTTCAAATAATTGTTTTCAGCTGTTAGAGTCAACATGCTGTCCTTGATTTTCTTAAGATCATGTAAATCATTTCTAAATGTTGTGTTCTTGTCAGAGTTTTGCACTTTTTCTTTTTGCAATTTGCTACATTGGTTCAATTATTTTGTCATTTCTTTTTTCTTTGTTATATTTGATATTTTTATCTGTATTTATGAATTTCCTTCAGAAATTTTGCTTTAGTCTTATGTCATTGTTTATAAATGTAATTATCTTTATACTTGCTTTTGCTATTAGTTTTCCTTTTTCTTTAATATACATGTGACAGTGGACATTTCAACATTTTTTTTCTAGATCAAAGATTTTTTTCATCCTGTGTCTTAATTTGTAATATGATCAGCTTTTATTTTCTTAAGCTTACAATCCCTAGAACCTATTTGTTTGTGTAGTTCTAGCTTAATCAGCCCCTTGGAGCTCTCCACACAACTAGGGTGATAAAAATTTAAGCATCAGTTTGTACAAGTTTTATTTTTACATTTAAATATCACTACTATTTGGAATGTAGTATCTGATGAACGTAAAATTAGCAGAACAAAAATTTTAAATTAAAATCTTCACAAACATTTACTGATGTACCTTTAGTTTAACTATTCTTACACTGAAAGTGAAAATGTTCAACAGATTTTCTTTGAAATTCACAATTTATACACACAAACACAATTCTAAGCAATGTGCCCCCCCCCCCATTCATTTATCTTAGGTCTAAATGATCCCTTAACTCCATTGAAACATTTTTACCTCTACAAATTAGGGAACTATGGAAATACTTCTGCTGGCAACTTGTTTTGCCTAAGCAAAACATAACTGGCCAACTAATAGTAATGCAAAAAATATCGACAAAATCCAGTAACTATTCAATAATTTTTAAATTATCTACATTTCCACCACTGTACATTGCAAAATTATATTTTTATAATATATTATTTATTGCATAAAAATAAATTCAGGGTGATCTCTAAAATTATTGTTATGGGAATTTGTTTTCATAACAATAACCAATTTTATTATTTTTTGAATTTTTAAATTACAAAATGTAATATCAGTGTCTATACAATATTTATTTGTTATTAAAAATGTGTAGGAACCTTTTATATGCTTTTTATCACTGATATGTGACATGTACTATTTTATATTAACATCAAGGATGATTCAATTTAACATTCCAAAATGTAACATAACCATCCTTAAAATAGTGGGACAGAATGTATAAAAAGAGTACCAATAATTAGATCAATTTTTATTCATAAAGACTTTAGTTTGAATTTTGGTAATATCTCTATCAGATGCAAAAAAATCCTTACAGTATTTACCTTCCAAATGGAAGGAATTTAATTCTTAATTCAATTTTATACTTGATAAAAAAATAATTATTTGTAATATACCTATATTTTTATTAAGAAAATAAATAAGGTATTTTTTGCAATTTTGTAAAATGTCATCTTTTTTCTACTTTATAAAATGGTATAATTAAATTAGCTGCTGGGCAGGCTCGCCATCACACATGGTAATTTATAGGTAGCTCTTGAATACTAACTTAAAAACATATGAGGATGATTCAAAACATTTCTACTACATCTTTTGGTTTTTTTTTTAAATGAAATAGTTATTTTAGAAACCCAACATGTCTGCACTTTAACAATTATGACATTGTCTCAAAAATATATTCTTTGGTAAAAATGCAGTTAACCATGCCAAATACCCTAGCCTATACTAACAATTTTTGATACAATAGTAGATTTTGGGGCACCGATCAAAAATCTGAGGTCACATTTTTCTTCTCCATCCTTCAGTAATGGAGAACCAATTAAATACAAAATTTAAATATAGGTATTCTGTGTTTGACATTGGCAACCATTATCATTCAAAAAGAAAAGAGAGTAAATATTCAAATTTAAAATTCTTGATACAGTTTATATTATATTGTTACTTAAGTGGATTGATACCACATCATTAAATAGTTTGGCACTGAAGCACTGAGGTTCTAGGCAAATCAGTACTGGGTTAGCACCAGGTTAGACATAATACAAGTAAGGTAATATTGTAACTTAAAAGATGCAGCATAATGGCCTTCATGCCATCATGCTCTGGCATCTAAACTGGTATTGATCCACCTAGTGCCTTTACAGCGCTCGACCATCTGCTAACCTGGTACAGATCCACCTATTTAACAAAATATATGTAATAACCATTACACTGTGTTAAACATTTGATAAAATTTGTCGAATTTTAATATTAAATATTTAGAGCCTTTTCCTCTTTGAATGATAATTGTCATCAATATCAAAGAAAAAGAAATATTCTCTACTAAATATTGTGATCTAACCAATTAGTGACAGATACAATTTTGTTGAAGTGATTTTTGAGTGAAATAATGTATAAATGAAAACATATTTATTATTCCAATATTTTAGTTGCATATTCAATCAATTTACTACAAAATTGCTGACTAAAGAAAAAGAAAAAAGGTCAAAAGAACCACACAAGTTCCAGTCTTTCAAATCGCCTCGTGTAAGGCAGACCCTGTGTTTTTAACATAAATGGTTCCACATGTCCAATTTAGCTGCCTTGTTTTGGTAGGAGCCTCAACTGCTCAGTGTACAATCTAATGATCCCGCTAGAAAGAGAGAAGACACTGTGAATATCCTGTTCATCTCCACAGTTCCACATAGAATAATAGCGTAATGGCAACTATGAGGCGGGAGGAGGAGGGGTGAGTGGATAGCTTGAAAGAAAACGTCATCTCATGATACCAGTAGTATTTTCAAGGGGCATCTAGTGGAAGCCAAGATGCACTTCAAAGATTAAAAAGGAGGAATAACTTTGGGGTGTCCCATTGATAACGTCTCCAAACTGGAATAAGGAATAAATCATCTGGGAGGGTCTCCCAGCTCTGACTAAGCCCCGGACAAAGAGCAATCTTGCAAATTGACTAGTATCTGTGCGAAAAACATATCAAGTTCACATAAGTCAATAAGATAATATTATGTGACATTAGTTATCTAAAGGACTTTTTGTTTTTTTTTCAGAAAGTCTAGATCTTCCTGCAAAGAATATTTTGTTATAGCAAGTTCAAGGTCACATAAGTCAATAAGATAATATGTGACATTAGTTATCTAAAGGACTTGGGTTTTTTTTGTTCAGAAAGTCTAGATCTTCCTTAAAAGAATATTTTGTCAATATAATTTTTATGCTTGAGACGAGAATGGGTCAGAAATTGTAAAACTAGAAAATTAGTTGGCTATAATTTGCTTTTAAAAATTACTTTTCTTGTATAATTTAATCGTGAGCCCTCGTTTTACTCTGAATACGTTCGTTTAAGCTGAGGATCCTCCTTAGCTTAAGTGAAGAGACTAGGTAAGCAGAAAATTAAAACTTACCCAACAGGACACCGTCCATGTCGAAAATTACATGACTAATTTGCTTGAACTTTGACATACTGATTATTACATAAACAATCTCCCAAAGCACTCAATATGTTTGTCCCGAAAATAATTTGGTTCTAAAAAAAAGTAAATAACAAATAAAAACCTAACCTAAACTTTTAGACTTCCACGATCTGTCAGTTGAACGTCACCAATCAGCTGTTTTTGACGGGCGTAGGACAAACAAATCGAATTTTTACATAGGAGTATATGGGAGTTTTGTTATTTATTTCTATTTTTTACCTTAAAATGCCTTCTTTTTGTTGTAAAATGTGGATATAGAGGGATAGAAGACAATGTACTTTTATTTGTAAGTTTCAAAAATTTTCAATTTTCGTCGATGTGGCTGAAGTGGATTACTGCAATTAGAAGAGGATTTACGTACTATTAAATTAAATTACGCCCAAGTGTGTGCAAAACATTTTATATTAATCATTTATTAAAAAACTGAAATTAATCTAGCTAGTTAACAATTATTATGATTCTCAATCGAGACTGATCAAAGATCTAATCTTTGTTTGAAAAAGTTGTATTACATTTTGTACCCTTATATATTTGAATGCTGTATTCTTTTTTTATGTTTTAGGGGACTTAAATAATAATCAGTATTTGTGTGTACCATCTTAAAAGAGATTTTTAAAATAATTTTAACTTTTATGCAACTGTGTAATTATTTTTTTGTTTGGAAAAGTGAGGTAATCTTACTTAAAAGACTCACAGTTCTTAAATTCTTTATACCACATATTAAATATTTTTTCACATTCTATCTTAAATTTAATAAATTCATTGTATGTGGAAGCTTATTACATACTTTAGGATCTAAATACTGTATGCTTTTTACCTTGCTATTATCTTAGCACAAGTGTGTTAGCTGTGTTATTCCAATTTTTTTTATGTATAATAAATGAAGCTACGATAACCATATACAGGGTTATTACCTACTTAATACAAAGATTTGCCAAAAGTGTCTCTCAGCAAAACCTATGACCGAATAAAGAAAGATCATTCATTCAGGACAGAAGTTCTTAAATTACGAAGGGTGGAAATTCCAGAGTCAGGATTACAAATAGGATAAAGGCATGGACACTCTTCAGAATTTTAAGTTTTTCAATAACTTCTCAAAAATATAAGACGGAACAAAATTTTTTTAGGGTCTCCATGGTATAATTCCGTCCTAGAGTGCAAGTATATAATTAAAATTTTTCTAGATATAAGTAAGTTTATATCTAGTAAAGGTTTCATTATGCTGAAAAAATTGAGTTCCTTTACACTCGTCATCAGGTTAATTGTAAAAACAACTTTTTATTCGTATTATATTCACTCTGAAAATGTTATATATTGATTCACTCTGACATGCATGACCATTTATTTAAATAAAAACACGTTTGTTTTATTGATATATATATATTTTATTTATAAAAAAATATATGGACTGGGTGCAGTATAGAATATTAAACACACAGGTTGAACTAAGTTTAACTTGGATATACATGATTTAAATTGAAGAACTAGAAAAAATTTGTCACTGGGAAAAGTCTTTTGGATCTACACTACAAAAGGATCTAATTTTTAATTATAAAAATGTTTTGTTTCACTCGGCGACTTCGGCGTTCTTATCTCCAAAAAGTATTCACTTGTCATAACTAAGTTTAAAGCAAACACACAACTTTATATAAAAAAATGCACTAAATATATATACAAATATTATATTATCACGGGCTCATATGAAGAAAACAATGTTTGTCCTATCCAGCCATATTGACAGCAGTCAGCTATCCAACGGATTACGTATCGTTTTTAATCTATTGTTGGCACGGATACTAATTCATTTGCCAGTATACTTGTTTCTCCGTTCGGGGCTTAGTCAGAACTGGGGTCACCCTCCCAGATTTTAAATATCCAGACGGCGAGCTCTAAACTCGTTGTACCGATATATGAGGGGTCTTTCTCCACCATAACCTATATATATATATATATATATATATATATATATATATATAAATTTGAGATATTTTGAGTTTTCGTTTGGAGAATTTTTGCATTTTATAAAAAAGAAATATATTTTGGAAACTAGGAATCAAGAAATAAAGAAAGCATTTTATTTCAAAAGAACGTGACAGGTAATGTAGAAAAAATATTCAAATTCTTGGTTCAGCACTTGCTATTTGGGGCTCAAACAGGTCCATTTTCTTCATCAACTTCCTCGCCAGCTGCCTCTTCAGCTTGATCAAGAACATGCTTGTAAAAATCGAGAAAACCCTCGATTTCTCTCCAATTGTTTCCATAATGTTTGGATAAAAGAGAGTTAACGTCAATTTTTTTGTTTGGTTGTAGAACATTTTTTTCTTCTATAATAGAGGGTTCTATCTGCTCTATGGATTTTCCTCTTTTACAGATGCTTTTGGATGTACAATTTGTAAATATCTCACCTTGAATAAGAACGTTATAAGTAGTTCTTTTAAATTTTTTACATTGTTTAATTTTAAAAATTTTAATACTGTGTCCTTGTTTTCCAGTCAAAATTGTGACAGTCTGTTCCTAGATTTTTCACTGTTGCAAAATGAGAAAAAACTTCTTGATATTCCTCAGGTAAAAGAATAATTTCACGTTTCTGTATCTCTTTTTCACTAAGACCAAAGACTCTATCCGGTGGGATGTAACTGTGGCCAGTTACCGGAAAAATTAGTTCTACTTCTCTGATGTGTTCAGGTGCAGAGCTCAGCCACTTACACAGCATCCCTACCAAAGTGGAGTTCTTATTTTGACCTCCACAGCCATCTGACATCAGCCGTATTGTATTAAACTTCGTGAGATCAGTAGTCAAGGGTGTCGTATAAACATGATGCAGTTTCCTTTCGAATATTGGTTTTCGGTCCAAACACACAATTTTTCCTTTAGAAAAACCCTTGACCACAGTGAAATTAAAATATACACCTGACGACTATAGTATGTCGCCTGGTATTTTTGGGAGCGGTTGATACAAAAAAGATTAATTGATCTTCTCTGTCTAAATATATAAAGCCTTGGCTTTAAAAATACGTAGTCCAGTCATGAGCGTTTGTTTTTCGTTTAGGTCTCTAATTTGATTTGTTCACCTAACTGAAGGCATGTAGAGCACACGTCGGTACGCGGATTCCCAAAACCAAGATTGTATTCGGTATTGAAAATTTTTCGGAAAAAATTAAGCTTTACGGGAACTCCATCATACATCCTGTGCAGTTTTCTTATGTTCAGTTCTGATGATAAGTACTTTCGCGATGAAACTGCAGAGCGGCAATAATGACTCTCTTCGCATTTAAGCTTATTCAAGAAATTCATAATGCACTCTTTCTTGGGCCCATACTCAGCACTTTTTCTGTCACCACCTCTTCTTTCAGAAGGCAACTCACCAGACAGGTAATATCTTTTGGCCAAAATATTTAACCGAAACCTGGATATATTTAAAATACGTAAAAATGTTTTTAAACAAACGGGAACTAAGCTCATCTTCGAATTGGGCACAAAATATTTCGTGGTGGAGCATTATAACGATTATTTTTTGGTCGCAGTCTTTTTTTATGTCTCAATTCGATGTATTTAATCAAAAATCCATCTTGCTTAACTTTAGTTTTTGAGCTATAAAAATT
Organism: Kuschelorhynchus macadamiae; assembly: GCA_030620095.1. Taxonomy (NCBI): domain Eukaryota; kingdom Metazoa; phylum Arthropoda; class Insecta; order Coleoptera; family Curculionidae; genus Kuschelorhynchus; species Kuschelorhynchus macadamiae. Next base: position 17,558 of record JAUTXW010003119.1, on the reverse strand, counting down.
CTGATGAAATCTCCGAATCTCTTGCATTTTCAATGTATTGCACTTGAGTGCCCCATCTTTATGAGAACATACAGGTAGTTCGGGAAACCTTTTTGAAACATGCCTGCAAGACCAAAAAATAACCCAATAAGTATAAATTAGATAAAAGTAATACAAACTTGAAAATACCTGTTTGCTTTCAACTTGTTTCTTTTCCAGTTCTCTGGGGTTGTCCTGGGTTTCCTTGTTCTACTGCCTTCTCGGCATGGAGTAACATTACCTTCCATGACACACTGGGTTTGTTTTTTTACCAACAAATTTTCTTATTTACGTAATAATTAGCAAACAACAACACAACCGTTACTGTACGAGTATAACCTCAAACTAAAACTAATTGAAGAGCGACGCATGAATCGGATGTGGATAATGTGAGTTTTGCAACAGAATTCGATTTTACATGGCAAATTGATATGGGAGAATGTTACTTTTGCAACTATCCTATTTTACGCAGTCACCTGTTATGGATAATGTGAGTTTTGCACCGAACCATGATTTTCAGAACTGAATTTATATAGGATAAAGTGAGTTTTGTCACGATTTTATGTTACCATGTCATACATTTCAACCTATTCTAGAAGATGGCGCTAATAGCTCACTTTTCATAAAAAATGGAGAATGTTACTTTTGCAACTATCCTATTTTACGCAGTCACCTGTTATGGATAATGTGAGTTTTGCACCGAACCATGATTTTCAGAACTGAATTTATATAGGATAAAGTGAGTTTTGTCACGATTTTATGTTACCATGTCATACATTTCAACCTATTCTAGAAGATGGCGCTAATAGCTCACTTTTCATAAAAAATGGAGAATGTGACTTTTGCAACTAGACCCCTCATATATTCCAAATATCTTTTTAAATCGTTTCTTTTTTACATCATCCTTCTAATGCATCTTGGTTTCCACTAGATGTCTCTTGAGAGTACTACGGATATCACGAGATAATCTTCTAATTCAAGCTATCCCCTTACCCCTCCTACCCACGCCACATAACAGCCCTTACGCTAATATTCTATGTAGAACTGGACAGACGTACAGGATAGAATGCAGGAACAACTAGGCCTCACATGTTCACAGCGTCTGCTCCCTTTCCAGCGGGGTCGCTAGTTTCCATATTAAGGGGTTGAGTCTTCCGCATCCTTTCAAAATAAAGCAGCTAAACCGGACACATGGAATCATTTATGTTAAAAACAGAGTTCTGCCTTCCACTAGGCGCTTCGAAAGGCAGTACGTACTAGTTTACTAGTTTGTTAGTGTTCATTCACGTACACTCTCTACCGGGAAATAAATTCTCAGCCTAAAGAAAAGGTGCTTGAATGATATCGTGTTAATTTATTACAGATACCGGTAATTATTTACTTTTTTATACCATCACCGATTTTGACGATTTTTATTTTACGAGTAAGTTTTGGCGCTTTGATTACGAATCCGAAGTCAAATTTATTGATTACTTTCCGTTTTTGAGTTATTTATTCTCAAATTTCATAGACATCCTAACCTCAATTTCCATTTTTCCTTCCTTATTTTCTTACAAAAATTCACTAGTTCGATATTTCTATATTCTCTTTAAATTTTTCTTGCCTTTTTTGTATAAAAAATTGAGGAACATTAAAAAAATAGCCATACTTCATACTTTTTGGACTAGTAACTTTTCTTTCATATTAGCATCGTGGCGTATTCAAAAACCATCGAGATACAACTTTACATATATAGGTAGACCGTTTCCAGACGGAGCGCGGAGGCACTAGATGGATTGATACCGTGTTAGCACCAGGTAAGGCGCCGCAAACATCATCGTTAAAACCCTAAAACAAAAAGCGTATAACAGAGTAATGTATCACTGGCGGAAAACTAGCTTTATCGGTATCGGCCGGAAAGTTACACTTCAGCCAATAATGTACTTCGCTGTTGATTAGTATTAATTGCCTTTTGTTTTAGGGCTTTAACGATAATTCGTATAACGCCTAACCTGGTGCTAACCCGGCAGCAATACGTGTAGAGGTAATGGTCCACCTTATATATGTAGCAAAATATCCGTAATTAATGAATACCCAAAAACCATTAAAATCGGCGAAGGTGTAAAAAAAATAAATAATTACCCAGATGTCTTTCCTTTTGAGTTGCTTGCATGTATAGATATGAAGAAATAACTTGAAGATTATTACTTATTACAGAATTTATAAAAATGCAGTCCTGTACACTAAAAAATTGAATATCTAGGGTTTTTATTATACCAAGTAGAAAGACATTTAATTGCAGTCAAAAAACCAAACGAATTCCCGTGAAAAAACATATTACCTAAAACATCTGCAGGTACAGGTGACTAGAAACCGTATCTACTTAATATAAAAAACATTATGTGAAGTTTAAAGACACCAGAAAGTTCGATATAAAAACCTATTAATCTGTTTCTTAAAAAGCAGAAAACAAAATAACCTTTAAAAAACATTCATAGCTAAATTCAAGCCTCTAAGGCAATGTTGTCCACACATATCTTAAAACTATTCTGAAAAACATATTGGGCGGCAGTGATTTTTCCTATCCTTTGACGCACGAATGGAAAATAAGGCCTGCTTGGCCGCAGTATGAAAATTCACTTGACGCAAATATAACCATTTAAATACAAGTTAATAAAGACTTTAAGAACAGTCAAAGTTTTTGCTATAAGATTATACCATTTTCTTGTGAACATAAAAGTTTTAACTAGATATCATAAGCCCTTCAGGCAAATAAACAAGAGTCAAGTTGAATCGAATATTTTCAAAACACTGCAACAATAAATGTTGGTGCGCGAAAATAACAAAGGATACTGACAAACCTTACTTGCAAATTTTATCAGCTCATATACAGAGCGATACGAGAGCTCTAAGTTAGGGATATCTAAAAAATGAGATTTATTGTTTGAAGAGATATTTTCAAAATTCAGAATATGAAAAGATATAGTCAAAATACACTGTTTATGAAAGTTTGAGCCAAATCAGACTTATAGAATTTTTTTACAGCTCAAAATAGGCTCATTTTGACCTAACCCTAAACTGACTTATGTTATATTTTAGTGTGAATTAATTTTTGATAAATTGTTTAATTGACTTACTGATCACAGCTCTATGTAGGCAATATTAGTGTTATCTGATAAAGTCTCTCCAAGTTCTCTTCTTGATTGGATGGTTGATAGTAAAGTGCATTTACTGAGTGTTTTCCCGAATTAGGACATGTATAGGTTAGGATAGTATTTAATGTGTGGCATCGAAAATTACGCTTTTTAAATATCCCTATCAAGACTCTTGGCTCGACAGCTACTGAAACTTACTGGCTCTTTTAGCAGTAGATGCTTGTCTGGAGTAGATGCATTAGAACAACCGTGCCTTATTATAAACAATTGAAATTTAGAATTTATTTATTAGTCATTTAGTGCATGATACTTAATGTGCATGTTGTATTAATATTTTAGAACTACCGTACAGTAGAAACTTCGCGACAAACATTTTCGAGGCGCGTGGAACGCCGTGGTGGAATAAGTAGTGTTAATTATTATTGCTAAATTGTTTATAACAAAATTTTAATTGTTGCTAACCTTAAAATTTATTTTTTAACCACGTTTGTTAACAAGTGTTGTATCTTATTAATTGTGAAATCCTTTTGATAAATATTTTCGAATAAGTTTCGATAAAAAAGTGATTTTTGTACAAAAATATAAACAGCTGATCGCTAACCGACGTAGTGGTGAGTCCGTAAGTGTTAATTGTAACTAATCAAAAGAATTATTTGATAACTTCCAGAGTTCCAGAGAGGAGATTATAATTATATATATATATATGTATATATATATATATATATATATATATATATATATATATATATACTATACATGCAATATATTTTAGATATATTAGTATTGCGGCTATAGAAATCTCACAGCCAATCCATGAAGCACTTTCTCCATTGTCATACTTTTGGATATTTAATATTTTGCTTTTCGCGAAATTATATGCCGACTTTCTGTTCAAATCATAATGGAGTTTTGTCCTAATGTACTAATTTCCTAATCTAGTTTCTCCATTTTTCGAGAAGACTTCGCTTCTTTTGAATAGAGGTTTTTAGAGGAGAAGTAGGTCATATTTTTTTCAGATTTTCATAGCATTAATAGCTTTTTCAATAAGATTTTGTGGCAATATTTCTCGATTTCCCTTTTTGATATACAGATGCGGCATGATTCACGATTTGAAATATTTTTGAAGTGAAATAATTGGGTGATTTGGGACAATAGGAAGATGTAAGAAAGTATCCCAAACCTCCCTCTGTTGGTTGGTCCAAACCTCCCTCGTGTGCAATTGATTGTAAATTCTCTTCTATAAAATTTGAGTTTAAGTTTTAGTAGAATCAGAGCATTATATCAGTTAATCTTAATACATTAGTTGAACATTTGTAATCTAATTTAATTCTACTAAATTTTAAATAAGGAAAAATTAATTTAAAAATTATTTACGAAAGTACTTTATAAAACAGACTTACTCCATACAGAGACACCGGTAAACTGAAAGTCCTCACAGTATTTTGATATCAAGGCTAATTGCCATATAACGGCAGAATTTTGAAAGTGCCCCAAACCAAACTCGTCCCAAACCTCCCGTCCTTCCCCTACATATTCACATTAAGCTGCTGAACTATGTAGTCTTGAGTTCTTCATATATTAGGCAAAAGCAAAGAAACTAATAGCTACGCTTCTTTCGCAAAAGCACAGAAAAATATAATACTACAGGAAGGAAATCCAGGTCCGAAGGAAATCAGACCATCTTTTGGTTCAATAAAATAACACTAAATAGCGCCACTATTAAGCCAAGCATATAGTGTCTTTCTCTTATAAAGTCACTGTAGTATTTCGTACAGAATTCTTGTCGATCAAGGATCAAGCCCTTTTCGGCAAACGGCTTGATTTCATGGCTACACTTTCATATCATTTGACCGGACTTCTGTTGCGTTATACTTTTCTGTGGCAAAAGGTAGTAGCTGTTAATATTTCCTGCTCTATTAAATTACGTTTTGGGTACACTTTAAACGTATGACGAATGAATGACGCAGATAATGATCCAAAAATATCTGTATAAACGCATAAATACAACAGATAGGTGAATATTACTAGCGAACATTAAACAAGTCTTGTTAATGTTCAGTGATATTACTCTTAAAGGCCCTGTATATTTCAGTAATTTTTTTAGCCAGCCAACAGTATTAAAGTAGTTCAACACCGTAGCGGCCGGGCATGGTCCCGTTGTGGCCATTTCTAACCATCTTTCCCTCATAACGGATTCTCTCGTATTTACAGGAACTGGGCAGTAACAAAGAACATGTTCAACAGTCTCGTCGTCCTCGTTTACCCCCTACAACTTGAATCCGGGAGGACGCCCAAGGTGTGAAAGTATTTGTTGAGCTTACAGTGTCCCGTTAGCATTCCTACCAATTTTCTTCGATTTCCTCGAGAGAGCCCGAGGAGGTACTCTGTCCCAGCGGTCTCAGGACCAATCTATAGATTGATAGCCTTAGAGGTTAGCGGTACGAAGGGTTCAGGGCCACATGGTTTGCCCTTTGCTGGGTGTATGGAGATATTCGTTTCTTTAATATTGCATGGCTTATGGTAGTCGCTTTCGTTTAACGTGAAATGTTCAAATTATATTTTTTAAAGCAATTCTGACAAAGTTTATATAATTCTTCAGAAGTTTTTCTTGTTTGTAGAAAATAAAGTCAGAGATTACCTCGAAAGAGAAAAAAAATTATATGAAGAATTATTGGTTTTAAAATATTAATAAATCAATCCAAATACAAGTAAAGGAAGCGTCTTTTGAGATAAAAGACTCAGTCAAAAATCATATGTACTTAATGATATACAGAACATGTAATTCAAAAAATGAAACCTTTTGACCCTCAGTATAATAATACAGATAGAAAGGTCTTCTATGCAAAATGTTGTGATTACAGTTGTTTTTTTCGTTTTCAACAAAATGTTTTTGTTTATTGAAAAATTGTAGACTTTCAGATAATTTTATCGAAAAAACAACATTCTTTTACACAGGACATTTTTGTTTCGTCTGGAAATGGACGCTGAAAAGTCGACGAGTTTTTCAAAGCCAACAGTCGTTTCTTGTGTTTCGCTCAATATTTGGTTCGCTTGCTAGACTGTTGAGGGTTTTGTTGGTAATCCACATCGAATTGTCCACTGCAGATATCATGTGATTTATGTGTAGCAGCAGAATCAAGAATTTAAACTTACTCCGATATCCTCTTAAGACTACAAAAGCCTTATTTCGAAAGACGTGTGTTGTATAAAGATAGCAGTCAAACTGAGAACAAAGATAGTATGTTTAAATTTGTAGCGCAGAGCTGCAAAATTGGTATTGGTGTAAATTTTTCTATTTAATGAATTAATGGTTAAACCTTATATAATTTTTCGAATATTGATAATTCAGTAAAAGCAGTTTAATCCGTAAAATCCGTCGGTCTGTCTGTTCGCGGAATAGCTAAAAAACTACTTACCCGATTGACTTTTTCAAAAATTAGGGGTCATATAAGGATGATTTGATAACATTTTGGCAAAAATCCAATATAGCGAAACAAAATGGGGACCTAATGAAATGTTAAAAAAACTATTACTAAAGAACTACTTATCTAATATACTTCAAATTTTGCACAAAAATCGAGTGCTATGTAGAAATAAACTGGTAAAAGTTTGGTACGTATTCAAGATGGCCAAATAAAATGGCGACTTAATAGGATATTTAAAAATTCAGACGGAAAAACTACTTAATGGACTGATTTCAAATTTTGCGCAATAACTAATTGTGGTATAGAGATGAACTGGTATAATTTTGGTACGAATTCAAGATGGCGGAACACAATGGCGGCCAAATAGAATGTTTGTAATCATGAAAAAAATCACCCTCTTACATATCTTCATGTTTTAGTGTTTCTAAATGCCAAATATTATGTTTTAATCAATTCCGTCGGCCTGTCTGTCTGTTCGCGGTATAGCATAAAAACTACTAACTCGATAGACTTCAAATTTTGGTCACAAAATTAATGGTCTTAAAGGGATGACCTGGGGCCTTGTGAAACGTTAAAAAATTACTACTGAAAAAACTAATTATCCAATTTACCTCAAATTTTGCACAAAAATCAACTGTTCTATTGGAATGGAATGGTAATATTTTGGTATGAATCCAAGATAGCAAAGCAAAATGGCGGCCTAATAAAATATTTAAACAATTAGCTTGAAAAAACTAATAACTGGATTAATTTTATATTTTATGCCAGCATTCAGTGTGGTATAGAGATAAACTGGCAAATTTGTGATACGGTTTCAAGATAGCGAAACAAAATGGCGGCCGAGTAAAATGTTTCAAAAATCAACGTAAAAAAGTCTTCTTATTCAATCGACTTGGGGGTAAGAATTCAGCATGAGAGAACAAAATGGCGGTGTGTCACTGTAAAAACTACTAATTCAATTTATTTTAAATTACGCCTAAAAATCAAGTTGAATAGGTAGAAACTTGTAAAATTTTGGTAGGAATCCAAAATAGTGTGGAACAAAATGGCAACCATTAAAAAATATTCTTCTGTTATTAAGAAAAGGCTCAAAACATAGGAAGGGGTAAGGGAAATTTACCGATTTTTTGTCATATCCCTAAAAAATATCCCACGCGAAAATTTACAAATTTTGTATATAGACATTTTATAATCTCAAAAATGAAGGTCGAAAAGGTCAAATATAAAAACCACTCGTTATATAGTTTATTATAGTTAAATTTACAGTTATAATACAATGGCGGCTCGAGGTCAACTTTTCAGAGGGGTCAATACATATAAACCACAAAGAATCAACTGAAAAAATCACACACACGAAACAATAAAATGCCTGTGTTACTTCGCAACCGCATGTCCAGGCACATAAATCGTACATATTTCTATGAAAATAAAGGTCGACTACTGGTCTTAAATTCGAGTCGTTTCTCAAAGTTCAGCTCGCCAATATAATTGAAAACGGATTATAAAGCCTTAATATTCTAAAACACTGGGGCTACCTTTCTTTAAAACGTTAATTTAAACCACAAAATCAACAAACAAAATGTAAAATCTTCAACCACAACCTATCACACGATCCACATTAAACACATCAATTGACAAAAATATTTAAGTTTCCTCGACGCGGCTGTTGACCCAAACTTTGCCATCGTAAGCCGTATCTAGCGCCCCTGTGCGAATTTGATCGGGAACACTCGGGAAAAACTCGTCTCCATTTATAACCACGAGGTCAACGTGGGCCGCAGTCGTGATCGATTCCAAATGAAACGAAACCTCTCCGGAAATCGCGGTGCGAGGCATGGATAGTATGTCGCGGAATTAAGAGAACGATCAACGAGTTTATACGCTTAGAATAAGATAGGGAATTTCCAAATTTAAAAAAAAATGAAAGAAATATAAAATATGTATTATTTTATTTATTTGTTTCTGTTTGGAAATATTTATTGGGGGGTCATTGACCATTTGACCTAATGGAGGAGCCACCACTGTTATAATATGTCAATAACATTCCTAAAAAATAAATACCTTGCAATTAAACAATTTTGGGCCATTAATTATAACTTTTATGCATATACTTCATTATGAAAATCCTTACTACATACCGCAGTGATGTATTTTACGTTTGACGTATGACGTGGAGAACAAATTAGGTTTTGTTTTAACCGGCTCGATAAACGAAACTATTTTAATTTCAATATACGATACCATAGATTCTGAGAACGCAAAATATTTTATAAATTCATAAATCAGTAGTGTGGTGTAAATAAAAGTTATTTCTAGGGTAGGGGTTTTTAAATTTTTCCTTCAAATATGTACATGAAATTATTAGATTTACGTTGATTGGGAGGTTCAACTAATTCATCTAACAGCTAAAAAAAAAGAACCTCGCTTTCAGTTTTATACGTAATTGGACGACTAAAAAAAACGTTTACCTTATACTAATTTCATTTTAGTTTTTAAGTAAAACTGGATCTGGAAGGGGTTAATCCCTAAATTCCTTCCATAAATACGCTACTGAATTAGTAATTTTGTGGCAATGCTTGAATTTTTTATTTTAAATTAAATGTAAACCTCGGTTCCAACCACCTCACTCCACCTCCCCTGAGAAGGCGACTCGTTGTTCTAATGAAAAAGAGCATTTTGCCGAGTCGAGGTGTTGTAATTATTCCTTGGAGAGGGACTCGACGCCGAAGGTATTCCAGCGTAGTCTTGCCCTTCTTTCACACGTTCCAATAAGATGATACGGATTCTCCTCCTCTGCCCCACAATAAGGACAGCAAGGGTCGTCTGCTAACCCCAAATGATGCATGTACCTGTTTTGTGTCCTGTCAAAATGCCAATTAGATCCCCAATCCACAGTCGACTCTTTGACAACAACCAAGTTACCTTAGATCCGCATGGGTTGTATAGCTTTTCTTTTGCATGTCTGCTGTAGTTCGTCCTTAACCAAATCTCATTTGTCTTTTTCCAGGCCCATTTATTCAGGACCTGCGAGCAGTATTGTTTACTTATACCTGGGCCCGAGAATGGGGGCGTCCATCCGTTTCTGGCGAACTCGTTGCCTTCGACACCACTACGCCCAGGGAATAATTTTAATCTCACCACCTTAGTCTTTGCTAGCTCACTGAGTGTATCTCTGTATTTCTGGACTAGAGCTGAGCTTATCCTGGGCTTACCGATGGTTTTAAGAGATCCGCTTGACTGTCTGAGTGAATGCGTTTTTTACTCTCATCCCCATCCTGACTTCGTCATTTGTTGCAACCTGCATAAATAATAATAAATATAATTTTAGCACATATTTATACATTTATTACGTAAAAAAAACCGTGAAGCGCCAGTCAAAATGCTGGTCACAGATAATAATACTGTCGTATGAGTGATAATAAGCCCCCGTTCTTAATACGGTAATATAGGTACTAATTATTCTGCACCTTATTGCATCTCAAGCTTTTTTTCGTGTAAAAAATGTATATATCTTTACCCAAGATGTATTGTAATAAATGTATATATTTGCAATCAAATAATATTTTTCTCTTTTTAGATCACTTTATAAAAACGTGGTTTTTAAAATTTTTGCTATATTTAACCGCATTTTCACTTAAGGTGTAATATGAATGATTCCCACGTGGACCAGCAAAATTCAAAATATAAAGTGTTTACTTAAATCTTAAATCTGAATTATTATGAGTTTAAACTAATTGTTTAGTTTTATTGCATTAAATTTATACACAACAGAGAACTGTGAAGGAGTACTTGACCTATTATTATTATAATAATAACAAATAAGTACGTAGGTAAAACACAAAAATCAATAAAAATATTCATGTTCCCCATGCATGATCGTCTTTATTATCTTGTCAACGGGATCATTAAAATGTCTTTTCTGATTTTCTTCATTACCTATAAAACCTGCAGAGATATCTCCTATTGTTTGTAGTCGTTTATCGTACACAAATTTTGAATTACTAATTTATATGCGATAGTGCATAGTGCATTTCGAGATGAAGTTCAAGAACGGTAGAAAGTTTAGGGATGTGTCTCATGTGATTTTTGATTTAGATGGAACACTTTTAGGTAAGGGACACACCTTTAAACTTCTGGACAGAGCAAACGGAACAAGCGAATTTTTAGGTAAAATTTAAATTCGAATATTTTTAAAATGAGACACGTTACTGAAAAACGATTTTCGGCTATGTTTTGTAAATTTTATTGCATATTGTCAATTTTAGGTGTAACACTTTACTTAAGCTAAATATTTATAAGGGGTGTTAAACAAGACTACAAATTTTCCAATATTTCTTTTGTTCCGAAAATTTACAAAAAAGGTTTTTAAGTTCTTATTGATAGATAAGCTTAATCATTTAATTGTAAAAAACAATTTCAAAGATTTTTGAAATTTTTTGAGTTATGATTCTTTTGAAAAATTTAATTTTTCTTACATATGAAATTGTAACATTTTATTAGCGGTTTCATGTAAAGTTTTCTTGCTAGAGAGCCCTTAATTTTTTTATAATCTCTGGGGTCTGCACTACACAGAAATTATACAGGATTTGCAATTTTTTTTTAAGATTAGTTAAAAACCTAGCGATCCTAAAGATTAAGTACGTAAACTTCAACACCCTGTATGTTTATGCTACACACTAATCTAAATTTAAAAGTATTTATTTAAGTTTTAAGGAATACAGAACATTTTTTACAAAGTTGATTTTGAAAGGGGGATGATGAAATATTCGGTTCACCATGTAATCTTTGTTAAAGTTTTGTGTGTAGGAAATGTGCAGGAATTTTGATTAAGGGATTTTTTGGCTCACTTATTCAGCATGCCTTCTACTATTTCAGTTTGTTTTAGCCTAGAAATAATTAGTTTAAGATGATTTATCTTGTGACTACATATATTCTTCTGTCGTACTAATTTTATGCTTTGCTTTAATTTATATGTTTGTTCTTATTCTTGTGTATTTTGTGTGAGAGCTCTTGGTGTTTTTACATTTTTATTCTAGTTTTTTAGATTTAATTTACTTTAATCGGCTTTGTCAACGAAATAGTTTTTCTATGGCAATAAAGTATTTTTGAACTGAAGGAAAAAATTGAATATTTTCTTTTAAACTTTATTATTTTAAAAAATGCGGGTGTTGCTTTTAAAGACTTTGCCAATACCGGGTAACACAAGAGCCATGTAACAAGCTGCCATTTTCTTAGTTTTTTGCAAATATCAAAATATAAAATAAATATATGAGACATTTCGATAGCCCCATAAGAGGCAAATTATCCATGAAAAAACAATTAAGTTACATCTGGTAAAACTATTATAAATAGGATCCCGTATGTAGTTAGGGATTATCGTATTCAGCCTAAATTAGCTTTTCAACGATATATTACAAATTAACGTTTGCTTTCAAAATGGCGACTGGACAGCCAACATTACCGCTTTATGAAAAAAGTGAGTGACTGCTTTTACAAAATACTTATTTTAAAACAGTCTAAAATAATCTTGTTCTTTATTTTTTTAGAACACTTCGATTTAAAAATCGTTTTGGGTAATAACAGATTTTTTTTATTGTTACTTCCCTCGTAAAAGGGAAGTATCGTTTAATCGCGAAAAAATCACTCTCCGTGATTTTTTAAGACCTTTACGTTTCAGGGTCCCTAGATGCCGAAAAACATGTTTTCTTAATTCCGTCGGTTCGCTTGTCTGTCGGTTTGTGTGTTCACTAAAAAACTACTCAACCGATTCACTTCAAATTTTGTTCAAAAATTAAGGATCATATGGGCATGACCTGACAACAAACATTTAACATTAACTGGTAAAATTTTTGTATGAATCCAAAATGGCGGAACAAAACGGCGGCTTAATAAAATATTAAAAAATTTAGCCTAAAAACTCTACTTAATGGACTGATTTCAATTTGTCTACCATAACTAATTGTGCTATATAGATCGACTAATAAAACTATAAGTATTATGTAATCGTGAAAAAAATCACCGACTCAAGTTTTAAATATTTTCAGGTTTTAGCGACCCTAGATGCAGTGGCGGCTCGTGGTGAATTATATTGGGAGGTCAATAACAAACTTAAAAATAGGCATACTTAAAATAAAAATAAATATCTTATCTTTATATAGAGCTTTAAATTCTCTTGAAGTTCGGGTCTACTCTTCGTTCTTTAGAATTGGAAAAATGCTGAATGACACGTTCGTTAATAGTTCCTTTTATTAACAATTTCTCGATACTCAACGTTGCTAAAGCGGATAGTCTATCTTGGCCCAACTCCTCAACAAAATTTATAAGCCCTGGAAAAACCCCTGGACTTTCAGACAAAGCCGTTTCATCATGGCCACGTAGTGCCAGCTCGAATGCCCCACAAAATTTTACACAATCTATAATTTTGTTTAAAATATAAGGATTTTTGGATACATTTTCATTAAAATCTCTAAAGGATTTTCTATAAGCTGTGCCTGGTTGAGTGCGAATATCATCACTTCCGACCGTAGCATAGTTCACCGACATTTCATGTGATCTGTTTTTTTTATTTTTTCTTTTAAGTTTCTAACACCGGTTTTACACCATAATGAGTCCGACGAGTCCTTAGAAAACAACAAACAAACATACCAGTAAAATGAGTTAAAGACTTCACAACCACATATCCAGTTAGCTAAATCGTACATACTTTGCGAAAATTTCGATGAACCTCTTTATTTTTGTCTTTACTAGTTTGTCGTATACTAAGTTCTGGCAAATTGCGACCACTTACCTTGAATTCGGTTATTTTCTCAAAATTGAGTTCATTAGCACTCTTTAGTTGTTTAATTTTTTGCACTACCGACATTTTATTTCATCTACATTCACAATTCAAACATAGACTACCTTGAAATTGGTTATTTTTGCAAAATTAAGTTCGTAAGCACTTTTTAGTAGTTTATTTTTTTGCACTAGTGACTACCAACATTTTATTTCCTGTATATTTCCGACTCAAACATGAATCATAAAAATAAAAAAATATATATTACAAAAAACAGTATATAAATCAATTTTCATCGATTAAAAACGTCCGAAACAATATCGACTTAGAATATCGACCGCGCGACCTCTGAACAACTAAACTTTCACATGTCGACGTGATGCCGCGACCGATCGTTCGAATTATGAGAAGAAACCGGCTGATGACCCAAATCGCGATTTCATATTCCATTTGCTATCACGTTCGGCTGCCGCTCGGTAACTGGGAAATCTTCGGGTACTTTCGTCAAGGTTTAAGGTAATCAGGGCAATTCGGACTGCCCAGCCTAGTTTAGTATAGCATATTTTATTATGCCTAAGGAACGCAACGAGACCATTCGAACAGCCGCGCACGGCTAATAGTGTAGCGTATTTAACTTTTCCCAAGGTTCGGGTTTTATTACAACTATTAGGAGGGACGGTCAAACGAATAATTTATTTTCTGAAAATTTTTGGGGGGTCATCGACCAAATGAAGTGTGAAATAGGGATGACCTGATAATATTTTGGTATACATCCCATATGCCGGAAAAAAAACGGCATAGTGAAACGTTAAAAAAATGATTATTAAAAAACTAATTATCCAATCCAAACATGTTTTTTCAATTCCGTCGGTCTGTCTGTCTGTCGGTCGGTCTGTTCGCGGCATAGCTACTACTCTTAGAGTGACTACAGATTTTAGTCAAACATTATAGGTCATATGGGGATGACCTGCTAATATTTTGGTACAAATCCAATATGCCGGAACAAGATGGCGACCTAGTGAAACGTTAAAAAAAATATTAATAAAAAAAAACGAATTATACAATTTTCTCAAATTTTGCACAAAAATCAAGTGCGTTACAAAGTAATGAACTGGAAACATTTTTTATGAATATGCAAAACAAAACAGCGGCCTACTCAAATGTTAAAAAAATTTTGGAACGAATTCAAAAAGGCGGAATAAAATGGCGGCCAAACATTTTTTTTTAAAAATCCGTAAAAAAATCGTATTCAATTGCCTTTAAATTTTGCAGAAAAATTAAATGTGATATAGGGATAAACTGGTACGATTTCAACATGACGTAACAAAATGGCGGCTTAATAAATTATGCCCAAAAATCATGTCTCGCATAGGTAGAAACTGGTAAAATATTGGTAGGAATCGAATACGATGGAAAAAAAAAGCGCCCAATTAATATATTTGAAAAGATTGAATATTTATGTGTTACTAAATAACTATGTACTGAACTAAATTCGGTCTCACTTCACTATTCCTAATAAAATAAAAGATTCATAACGAGGGAAGTTCCGGGGTAAAGGAAATTTACCGATTTTTTTTACTTGTTTTACAGAAAGATCAATTTACTCCAGTATTTTTAATGGCACCTTGTATATTTTTTCATAGTCAAGATGTATCACATGTTAACTTTTATTTTCAAAATGACATATAACATTTATTTTAAAAGCAACACCTGTATTGTTAAAAATAATAAAGTTAGGGAAAAAAACCTATTTGAAGAAAATGTTCAGTAATCCTTAAAACTTAAATAGAAACTTTTATATTTAAGTTCGTTTTTATGCGACAGGGTGTTGAAATTTACGTGCAGGATCTTTAGAATCGTTTTTAACTAATTATAACATATTTTTTGCACACCCTGTATTTTTTGTCCGAAGTGCAGATTATAAAAATTTAAGAATTAAGGGCTATCTGGTAAGAAAACGGCTAATAAAAAGTTACAGCTTAATATGAAAGAAAAATCTAATTCTTTCAAAAAAGAAATTATATCTCAAAAAATACTTAAACTTTTAAATAACATATCATTCTTTTTAAATTTCACCATGGATTAAGCTGATCTTGCAATTAGAACTTCAAAATCGTTTTTGTAAATATTCCGAACAAATAAAATATTGGAAAATTTGCAACGTCTTGTTTAACACCTTGTATAAATAACATTTTTAGCTTAAGTAAGTTTCACGCTGAAAACCGGTAATATGCAATAAAATTTGCAAGACAAAGCTGCGAACCGCATGCCAATATCCCTTCTTCTTTTAAAAATATTCGAATTTAAATTTTATCTAAAAATTCTCTTGTTCCGTTCCCAGCAGTGCAGTTCTAGAGACAAATTACATTTGTTTTTACTTCCGTAAGGTTTTCTTGTTCTAAAATCTAAAATATACAGTGTTACTGTTTTGAACAGGGTCTACAAGCTATGGTATAATAATAAGAAGAAAATGTAAAATACAGAAGTTTTAAAGTTCTATTTGAACGGCCAAGTATGCTAAAAAATAAATAAATGGCAATTGGCAAGTAATAAAATTACCATAGACATTGATATTATTTTAATTGTAGCACCCTGTATAATATCGTTTCATTAAATGGGTCCCTTTTTGGTGATTATAAATATAATTTGATACTTTTAACGTTAAAGTCAACCGAAATGAATTCGATTAAAAACTGACAAAACTCCTGTCATAAAGTGGCAATGTAGTTTAGTTAGTATGTTTTTTCCCTTTCTAACACATTGCTTCTTATTGCAGAGCTTTTCTCAATTTTATGGAATGTTTTTAAAGATAAAGGTATTATATACGTTGTATAACCGGGCAAGAAGATAGCCATTTAAAGAAACAATAATATATTGGGTGTTCTATTTAAAATAACAAAGTTGATGCTGATTTTATTTTACGTTCAAATTGCGATTTGTTTATTTTTTAACTAAAAATTTTCAAACTAAAACTTGCAGGGACGGACTGAAGAGAAAATATTCGGAAGAGAGTATTACAATTTTTCTATTTTCAACACAGGGTTTCCACCAAAGTTTTGAATATCAAATTCCCTGGCTGCAACGCATGTTGTTTAAAAAAATTACAAAAAAAACAAAGGTAATATAGAATTGCAAAATCAGCTTTTGACAGTACCACAGAATTCTGCCATTTTTCAAACGAACAGTTTTTTATTGTGCCGGTTTTGACAACAACGTTACACTTAACGTCGAAACATAAGATATTTAATTTACATTTTTTAAGTTGTTAAATATTTTCTATTATATCCTTTTTACCTTGAATCGACCGAGCCCATCGCAGAATCCCGAAAGGGTGAATGTTTCACACCGAGGCCGTGAGGAAAGTATATTGGTCGATCCTTCCCAGAGGTGGCAAAAACCCCAGAATAATCTGCTGACAAATTGTTAACACCCTACCAACTTATAAAACATATCTATACTTATTGTTGTTATAAAAACTAGATTATTTTTTTTAACTTTTCCACCTTTGCATCGATTTCTGCAAGCTCGAAGTTACAAACAAGGTTTTTTTTTTATTTTCCAAATCCTTAACTTATGCCTCAACTTTACGTTTTTCGGATACTTTGTCAAAACTTTTAACTGATTTTTTTGCCCTCCAAAGCTTACCTGTATTTCCCAGCTGAGGTTCGGCAAAGGGTTAACAGCTCTTTGTTTATTATTAAATATGAGACACCATCACATTTTAAAATTTTATTATAGATTATTACTATTATTATTACCTATTAAGGAATGCTTCTGTAAGTTTTCAATTATTAAACTTTTATTAATTGAGGACCCACCTTTTACAAATGCATTTCCATGAACTAATATTATCATAGTCTTAATGAAATCCTTAAATTTTTGACAGCTAATTATCCAAACTAAAATCATTTTTAAAATCGACTAGAAACTGCTGTTATTTTGTGAAATTAAAATATTACATTTTGCATTCAAGAATGTTTGACAATCATTGGGAAAAATTAATTTATCCATTTTACTAACATTATGAAACCAATATCGAATTTATCCAGACAATTTCAGATTTTCTAATAATTTTTTCGGATAAGGTTACTAAAAGCAAATTTAGATCCTATAAAGAAATGATATAAGAGGTTAGCTGATCTGAAATTTGGCTGAAAATGGTTCAAGCAATGTAGAAAACATTCAAAATGCAATTTTAGCTAGCAT